>CM049822.1:5508122-5543122 GCA_027422435.1 Schizopygopsis pylzovi | reverse complement strand
CCACATTCAGCGGCTCGTCCTCATTGGGCGACGGCTGCGGCTGGGCGGAGCCCCATTCAGACTCCGCCTCCTCAGTCCTAGTGTTGCCATTGCCACCGCATAGACTGTCCCTAAGGTTGGTTACTTGGGCAATGACCAAGTTAATGAGGGCATAAACCAGTTGGCTGAACACCTCGAGGTGTTTGTATTCCTTGAAACAGCACAGACACTGCCTGCAGATGAACACGGAGAGAATCGGTCATCAGCCCATCATTCACAAGGATCTAGCATCTAATGTGCTTGTTAATGAAAGTTTTTGGCTACTTTAATGGTGGTTTTAGCTACCAAGGAGACCGTAGTACACTCAGTTCTGTTTAACACACTTGACAGTTTAAATCCAATCCAAACAACTGGTCAAACCACACAAAACATTAATTAATGAAAAAAACATCCACGATGACATAGGAAACAACAACATGATGCAGGATGGCGTAGAAAACATTAATGAATTAATTAATAAGTGAGTGAATGAGTATGTGAGTGAACAAGATAAATTAACAAATGAGCAAATCAGTGAGCAAATGAGAACTAATGAATGAGCAAGTCAGTGAGTCACAGAGAATGAATGAGTGAGTGAGTGAGTGAGTGAGTGAGTGAGTGAGTGAATGAATGAGTGAGTGAGTGAATGGAGTTAGTGAGTGAATGAATGAGTGAGTGAGTGAGTGAGTGAGTGAGTGAGTGAGTGAGTGAGTGAGTGAGTTAATGAGTGAGTGAATTAATGGAGTTAGTGAATGAGTGAGTGAGTGAGTGAATGGAGTTAGTGAATGAATTAATGAATGAGTTAGTGAGTGAGTGAGTGAATGAATGAGTGAGTGAGTGAATGAGTTAGTGAGTGAATGAGTGAGTTAATGAGTGAGTGAGTGAGTGAGTGAATGAATGGAGTTAGTGAATGAATGAATGAATGAGTTAGTGAGTGAATGAATGGAGTTAGTGAATGAATGAATGAATGAGTTAGTGAGTGAATGAGTGAATTATTGAGTTAGTGAGTGAGCGAATGAATGAATGAGTGAGTGGGTGAGTGAGTGAATTTTTGAGTTAGTGAGTGAGTGAGCGAATGAATGAGTGAGTGAGTGAGTGTGTGAGTGAGTGAGTGAGTGAGTGAGTGAGCGAGTGAGTGAGTGAGCAAATGGGTGAGCGAGTGGACAAGGGAATCAATGAATGTATTAGTGAATGATTCTGCAAGCAATTGAATGAGTGAATGAATGAATGAATGAATGAACAACAGATTGCAGTGAGTGAATGAATGACAAATGACTGATTTGAGTAATAGGTTAGGAATAAACATCTGAGTGAGTGAGAAGTCAATGAGGGAATGCATGAGTGAATTATCTGGACAAATGAGCAATTGAGAAGTGAACAAATGAACAAAAAAACTTATAAACAAAGCAATCAAGGAATGAATGAATGTGTAACTGTATGTTTGAGAGCACTAATGAAGTGAATATATGAATGACTGAGCGCTGACCTCTGTGTCCATGTGCTGATGTAAGTGAAGACTCTTAAGGCATGCTCCTTCTTCAGCTGCAGGCCGTCTGAGCTGTCTGCATCCGAGACTGAGACACACACACACACACACACACACACACACACACACACACACACACACACACACACACACACACACACACACACACACACACACACACACACACACACACACACACACACAGACACACACAACAAACAGGTAATGAACTGTTACAGCGGTTTTAACTGGAAATCAAGAGACACAGCAAACACAAGTACAAATGCTAGAAGACGACTTCCACAACAAGATTTAATACTTTACGTCAGAGATTGTTCCGTGTAAAGTCAATTCTGAGAATTGTTTGTAAACACATTCTAAATGTTAGAAATGCATTGCTGAAACATGTTACAAAGACTGTGAACTATGTAGTACTTAATGTGGAGTTAGAGCGTTAAACAGTTTTTCACCATTTTCGTGATCAGGATTTTTTGGGCGGGGCTAAATCAGGACTCGATGATGCAATCGAGCCACCGAGCACAGCCCCGCCCCCAGCACTATAAGAGGTGTGTTCGACTTGAAGCAGCGCTGCAGACCGATCAGTGTGTGACATCAAAGTGCACTGAGAGCAGACGCTCCTGATGCTTTCGAATCGCTCTCGTGTCATACACTGATCGTTCTGCAGCGCTGCTTCAAGACGAACACACCTAATAACTAGAGCGCATTAGCATCAGTGTTTCACGACTCAATCCTGAGTTACTGTCGTTAGTACATTTGTTACTACAGCCTACAATTTGTTAGCTAGCTACCTTCATCACGTAAATACATAATTACTTGGTTGTGATAATTTACAAAACAGCCTTCCCTTATTAAATAAACTGCTAGCTAGAGGATGGCTATTGAGAGAGACGGCAGCTTTCCCGCGAGTGGGCGTGGTTTCCGCGCCACCAGTGGACACGCCCCCAGCGTTTGAGAGCATACTGCTTCATTTTTCAAGATTTTGAAACCTTATTTTATTTACTTGGCAGGTTTTTTAGCATTCAAATTTGGCTGGGTGGTTAATAACACATTTCTCTGTGGTGTGACAAACTCAGAACACACATTTAATATTGATTTACACAGACTTTAAGTAAGAGAAACAGTGATACAGCACACACACAAAAAATTATAATCTGTAAAACAACCCAAACTCATAGTACATCAAATGAAAACCAGTGAAACTGGCAGAGAACAGTCAAGACAGAACGTCCAGTCCGAGACACTCTCACGCTGTACAAATGAATGTCAATGTTAATGATAAAAGACTGCAGAAATGCTAGTGAAAAGTTAACTGGTTAATGAAAATAAACAGTGAAAATCTGTAATTACTAATGAGACATTTTACAGTACCAGTGCTGTTTAATGTACAGCTGACTTGCCCAAAATTCCCCGTGAGACAATTTTGACTTTTTTTTATTGAAATAAATGTTTCTGCTTACGTTTTTCATATCAGTTAGGCCTATGTGCATTAGGGGTTTTCTGTTTCATCTTGTGTTGAATAAATACAGCATTTTTCGATGTGTGTTACCATGATGGTGGTTTGTTAGTGACATTTTGCACCTTCTATATAATCTATATATATAAATATTAATCTCAGCTTGAGGAAAAACTACTTGTGAAGAACTCTGATTCGACATGCGATTAGGCCATAGTTCAATTAGGACATTTAAGTAATTTGTATAAATGTGTTTAGGGAAAAACATTACTGGTTTGCATCTTGAGACAAAACAAAGGCACTGATATATTTTAGGATCAATCAGAGCAAGTTTCTTTCAGTTGAAACAGCTCAGACGTATATTTTAGTCTAGGACTGTTATCAAACTCTGTTTAATAAAAAAAAAAAAAAAAGCCGTTTGCACATCCCTCTCATCCCTCCTGTTTATAGTACTATTTATTAAGTCCCATATACTGTTGGGACATATCCTACTTGTTTGCACATCTTACTGTTTTGCACTTTTCTTTATTCTGCACATTTTACTTTTTATTGATTTTTTTACCTATATATATATATGCTCTTGTGTTGTGTTACTTTTATATAATTTTTTATTCTTTGCACTGTCCACTGAGCGGACCTGATTTGACCTACATTTCACTTTTGATTATACCCTGTATAATTTATTATGTGACAAATAAAGAAACCTTGAACCTTGACTGAGTTCAAGCCTTGTCTGTGAAACCAGGGGACAATGTAATTTTTTTTCACTTCAAAGTTATGGCAACCTATTTTTTTTTTTACAATACATTTCTTTGATTTTTTTTCACAGCATGCTCATTACAAATGATCACATGGCACTGTGACTTGCTGGACCTTAACATTAATTTAGATGCTCTATCCTGACAAACCACACACACACACACACACACACACACACACACACACACTCTCTCTCTCTCTCTCACTCACACACACACACACACACACACACACACACACACACACACACACACTCTCTCTCACTCACACACACTCACAAATAATGATTTCCACAGTGGCTGGACTCGGAAATGCTATCTTGGGGTTGTAAAGTTCACTCGAGCAGCTGGTTAGCCTTGACCTACGTGAGATCGTTGTTTCTTTCTGTAAAACGGCTTTCCTGTCTTTTTTTTCTCTGCCGTTTCCCCACAGCTCTACAGTAACAATCCAGGGCATTGTGTTCAAGGACTGAGAAACAGTTTGACGTCGCTGTGATATGAGGATCTGTTATCAAAGCTGAAAACTCGAAACCAACAAAACCAGTCTCACGGCACAGAAAATAAAAGTAAAACTGCACACAAAGACTGACAGAATTACAGCATTCGGTTCATTTCAAAGTGAAAACAGTTTGACCTTAATGACTAATATAGGGAAATAAAATAAATGCACCAAAATGGACATTCGGTCATTCATTTAATAAACTTTGCCTATCTCGTGGAATTCCAAATGTGGTTTTTTTCAAGACTTAATTTCTCCTACGGATAATTAAAAACTTAATTTCTCCAGTGGAACAGAAAAGAAGATATTTAGAAGAATGTTCATGCTGCTCTTTTTCATATAGAGGTACTACAAAAATAAATAAATCTTAACGACTTGTTTGATGTTTAACAAAAAATAGTTCTGAGATGAACATACTAAATACATTGTTACCAAGTCAGTTTGAAGACACAAACAACATACTTTAGAGCTTGGATAGAGGCGAATATTGTTAGCAAATGACAACTTAAATTTAGTCTGTACCTCACACAAAGCTATCGTATGACTTCAAAAGACTCGAAATATAGCATACAACTGACTAGACTACTTTTACACAGCATTTTTTATCCTTTTAAAGATTCAAAGCTCCTGGTTACTGTATTTTTGCATTGAAAAGAGCAGCATGAACATTCTTTAAAACATCTCCTTTTGTAGTTCACAGAAGAAAGCAAGGCATCACGAGGATGAGTGAATAATGATAAAGATAGAAGATCTTTTAAAATCTAGTTCAAATGCCTTGTGATTTATGATGTTTGGCACAACTGGTTAAGTGACTGTCTGGCTGCTTTTGACCTTTTAGAAAACGCTAAATTACAGAGTGTGCATAAACAGACTTCTGCTGACACACAAAGACTGCATTTAAGCCCTCTCCTGAACACAAACACAGATTAACACTTTCAAACTGGCCCAAACAATTAAAGGGTGGTTCTGCTGTGTATCTACACACAGCACAGCGTCTGAGGGGTCAGATGTTAAGCTGCACATATGGTGCTGCCACTCACTATGAGGGCGATACGGACACCTGACATGGCTGAAGGCCAACACATATGCAAATGCACAAACACACTACAAAATATTGCAAATATTGATATTTAATATTACATTTGTGCATGTAAAAATTGCAATTATTAAATAGCATTCTTACATTATTTCGAATATTAAATTATACATTAAAAATAAATGTGATATGATAATTATATAGGCCAAGATACTTTTATCATCCAGCCCTATAGTTGCTACCAAATTGTTGGCACCCATGCATCTTGTTTAAGCAACACCATCGTCTTCCAGTTAAGCAACAGTACCTGCTGTCATGATATGGTGCCTACAAACATAATTCTATACATTTCAAATGCAAGCACTTGCACAAGAATCACATGGAAATAAAACAATTGCATTCAAGCTACACGCAATAAGATGATCTAACACTTCAGTAACAAGTGATGACAGCACTGATTTCATTTAATAGAATAAAAAAGCAAAGTTGCTTATAAGTTACTTATGCATAAAACAGTCATGGTATGATTATGTTTTTTGACGTTACTACACTAATCTAAACCCATGGTATAGGCCTATCAATGTTGCAATCAATCATTACCACAATTTATATCAGAATTACACCTGCCATCATAACCTTTCAAAAGTATGTTTTTTTGGACTTTAACATGGTAATTTTAACATGTACCATGATACTATGCTGATTTTATAATATGGTAACATGAAATACTGTTAACTTATTGTGATAATGTAGAGAAAAAACAAGATATTACTATCCAAAATCGTGGTTTATCAACATGGCCATCATTCAGTACAACAGTATATAGTAAAGTACCACCTGACCACCATAGTACCATGGACTTTACCATGGTAAATTAATGCCACGTTTTCTGACATGTAGTATAGTGTTTTTATAATATATCAGCAGTAATATGTTTTTAGTGAATCATCATGATAATTCAGATGCATTCTTCAGAGTACTAGGTATATCAACATGACAATCATTCAGATTGTACGGTATTATTATTATTATTTATTTATTTTTTGGGGGGGGAGATTACCATGGTAATATATTTGAACATTTATCATAGTAATTCATCAAAATATCATGTAAATACCATCAGCATACCTTGGCACAATCATAATAGTGTCTAATATCATAACTGTACCAGCAGAGCACCAAGTTTTGTGTACTTTCCCCAATGATGTGATGCTTTTAACATATATCACTGCAGTTCCTTCAAGTTTCATGCACAAGCCATGACAGCCCTTTACTGCAATGGTACATATCAAAGTACCATGGTATTACCATCAGTCACTGTTTTGCCAAGACATCAGTGCTGAAGCAAAGAAAGCTCATTAATCCACATCACACTCTCTCCATCCAACAAAGCACACAAACACAAATACTGTCTGATTCCTGCCCAGCAGCCATCAGAGGGCCAAAGACTGCTAAAAGCCCACATCCCTCACTGTCAGATCACATGAACCCTCATAAATCACCTGCTCGAGCAGATTACACAGCTGTATGGATCGTGTTGGATGATCAGATGCTGATCTGTGTGCATTTTAAAGGATGACAATGTCAAAAACACTTGTGCTTGGGCTAATGCTAATGCTAATGTCAGTACAACTTCCCATCAGCCTCCAAGCATATTCAAACAAGCTGATGGTCAACGCACACATAAATATGTTTTCTGATGCTTCAGTTCAGAATAAACAGCAGGTTTTGTGGCTGCTCTAGTTTGAAGATTTAATTCTGAAATAATGAGGGGCTAACGCGTTCAACTAGCACTGCATTAATAAAAACAGATATCAAAATCAAACAAAAGATAACTAATGACAGTCAAAAGGTGCTTGAGCGCTCTTTTAAACGCACACGTTGACAAAAGTGTGAAAAATGATATATTAAACACAAAAGTCTGCGCTGAATCAATGCAGCGAGCGCATGCTCGGTCAGTCATGCTAACAACTTGCTGCAAACAACTACAAAAACACGCAAAAGAAACAAATAAATGCTGTTGACTTACTCTCACTGAGCACCTCCAGCAGCTCGGCGCAGTTCTCACACATGGTTCATAAAGGCGGAAAGTGTATTCAGACCATTGGAGAAATAAAATGTTGCCTGTTTTTCTCTCTGTCTTTTTAAGGGGGTGTTTAAGGCCCGACGAAATGCTTGATGGAGGCTCGTTATTATGAGACAACACAACCAGTGAGGTTTGGGCTCATGCAAGCGGGATTGGTTGCCGAAATGTCGAGGATGGAGACAGTAAATGTGAGGCACTAAAGGAGCAGAGAGTCAGTCTCCGAGAAGAGCGTTACAGTGCAGACTAGCACATACGGCAGCCATGATGAACAGGGACGGGGGTTACACTTCGGTTGTTTCCGTCGGATGACTTCGTTAATGTTCGGAGTTTCCCGGAAATGTTCGCGATCGCTCGGAGGCAAGCGGGTAACGTTGTGCGAGACGTCGGTTGTTTCCGCCGAGTCGTCTTGCAGGTCGTTCGGCCTTTTTCGGAAAGCTGGCAAAGAGAGAGGGAGGGGCGACCGTTTGTTACACATCGGCTGTTTTCGTTACACATGCTTCCGGCCCTTTCGGCCTTTCTTCGGAAATCTCGCGATTTCTCACAGTCGAGCACGTGTACGTGACTACGTGTGATGTTTTAATTTTTATATGTGACCCTGGAGAACCTGGAGTCTGGACCACAAAACCAGTCATAAGGGTCAATTTTGTGAAAATGAGAATCAGCTTTATTCGCCAAGTGTGCGCAAACACACAAGGAATTTGTTGTGGTTTTTACGAAGCTCTTGGTACATACACGCATACCTATCGGACATGAAAACAGAAACATTTAAAGAGGCTTAACAATAAATAATAATAATAATGATGTATGAAACTGGAACAGAATATTAATGTACAGATTTGTGCATAATTTACTCTATATACAGCTGTATAGAAAACATGCATATGTATATTTACATAGTACTTGAGAGAGGCAATATGTAATGAATTACAGGTAATAATTCCTGTGTTAGCTGTTTCGGCTGGAGATGGCATGGGGAAAAACAGCTTTTATGCCTAGATGTTCTAGTGCACAGAGATCTGTAGCGTCTGCTTGAAGGGAGAAGTGCAAACAGGTTGTGTCCGGGGTCTGTAATGATGATGTTACCTGACCGTTTATTCTCTGGAGTTGTACAAGTCCTGAAGGCTGGGCAGGTGGACACCAATGATCCTTTCTGCTGTCCTAACAGCCCGCTGCAGTCTTCTTATATCTGATTTGCTGGCTGACCCAAACCAGACCGTTATAGAGGAGCACAGAACCGACTCAATAACAGCAGAGTAAAACTGTCATATGTGAGGTTGAACTTTCTCAGCTGGCGAAGGAAGTACAGTCTCTGTACTCAATGTGATTGTCAATGTGATTGTCCCACTTCAGGTTCTGGGAGATGGTGGTACCCACTGCAGTCACAGTGTTACTCATGATGGTAAATGGGGAGAGAGCAGGGGGTTTGAGGGTGTTAAGCTCCAGGTTGTTAAGACTGCACCAGACAGCCAGCTCCTTAACCTCCTGTCTGTAAACAGATGACAGATGTGAACAGGTGATCCACTGACAGATGGAGGTGGGGACGGGGAGCTGGGTTAGTTTAGGCAGGAGGAGGTTTGGGATGATAGTGTTAAAGGCCGAGCTGAAGTCCACAAACAGGATCCTCACATAAGCCCCTGGTCTGTCTAGATGTTGCAGAACATAATACAGTCCCATATTGACTGCATCGTCCACAGACCTGTTTGCTCTGTAGGCAAACTGAAGAGGATCCAGCGAGGGTCCAGTGATGTCCTTCAGGTGGGCCAGCACCAGTTTTTCAAACGATTTAATGACCACAGACGTTAGAGCCACAGGCCTATTTAGTCCTCCAGGGTGATTATGAGCATTAACATTATCCAGCCATGGCTTCTTGTTTCACAGAAATATAAATACGAGCAAAAACAAAGCCCAAATTCCCTTAATCGTCCATCACAATGAGAAAAACCAAAGAACATATTTCTGATGTGCAGCAAATGATAATTGAGCTTCACAAATTAGTGAAGTGGCTTTAAGAAAAGAGCTAGAGCAGTGAAAATCCCCATTTCCACCATCAGGGCAATAATTAATAATTTCCAATCAACATAAAATGTTATGAGTCTGCCTGGAAGAGGACGTGTGTCTATATCGTCCTAATGCACGGTGAGGAGGAGAGTTTGAGTGGCTAAAGACTCTCCAAGGACCACAGAACTGCAGAAAATAGTTGAGTCTCGGGGTCAGAAAACCTGAAAAAAATAGTCAAGCAGTCCCTACATCACCACGTGTTGTTTGAGAGGGTTTCAAGAAAAATGATCCTAGCTCATCCAAAATAATCTCCAGCATATTCAGTTATCAGACACGACTGGAACTACAAATGGGACTGGCTTCGATGGTCAGATGAAACTAAAAAATTAGCTTTTTAGCAGCAAACACTCAAGTTGGGTTTGGTGCACACAGGGATAAAAAGTACCCCATGTGTACAATCAAATATACTGCTGTATTTTTGATATTGTGGGTCTATATTTCTGCTGGAGGTCCTGGACGCCTTGTTTAGACACATGGCATCATGTATTACATCAAATACTAACAGATAAGTGACTGACTCTGTTAGAAATCTTATAATGGGCCATGTTTGGATCTTCCAACCGGACAATAATCCAAACACAAACCTCAAAAACAACACAAAAATGGGTCACTGAGCACAAAACCAAGCTCCTTCTGCTATTCCAGTCCTCTGACCTGAACCCAGAAGAAGATGAGTGAGATGATCTGAAGAGAAGAAGCGTCATGGATCTGTGAATCTGAAGAGAAGAAGCACAAACATGGATCTGTGAATCTGAAGAGAAGAAGCGTCATGGATCTGTGAATCTGAAGAGAAGAAGCACAAACATGGATCTGTGAATCTGAAGAGAAGAAGCACAAACATGGATCTGTGAATCTGAAGAGAAGAAGCGTCATGGATCTGTGAATCTGAAGAGAAGAAGCACAAACATGGATCTGTGAATCTGAAGAGAAGAAGCACAAACATGGATCTGTGAATCTGAAGAGAAGAAGCGTCATGGATCTGTGTATCTGAAGAGAAGAAGCACAAACATGGATCTGTGAATCTGAAGAGAAGAAGCACAAACATGGATCTGTGAATCTGAAGAGAAGAAGCGTCATGGATCTGTGTATCTGAAGAGAAGAAGCACAAACATGGATCTGTGAATCTGAAGAGAAGAAGCACAAACATGGATCTGTGTATCTGAAGAGAAGAAGCACAAACATGGATCTGTGTATCTGAAGAGAAGAAGCACAAACATGGATCTGTGAATCTGAAGAGAAGAAGCACAAACATGGATCTGTGAATCTGAAGAGAAGAAGCGTCATGGATCTGTGTATCTGAAGAGAAGAAGCACAAACATGGATCTGTGTATCTGAAGAGAAGAAGCACAAACATGGATCTGTGTATCTGAAGAGAAGAAGCACAAACATGGATCTGTGTATCTGAAGAGAAGCACAAACATGGATCTGTGTATCTGAAGAGAAGAAGCACAAACATGGATCTGTGTATCTGAAGAGAAGAAGCACAAACATGGATCTGTGAATCTGAAGAGAAGAAGCGTCATGGATCTGTGTATCTGAAGAGAAGAAGCACAAACATGGATCTGTGAATCTGAAGAGAAGAAGCACAAACATGGATCTGTGAATCTGAAGAGAAGAAGCACAAACATGGATCTGTGTATCTGAAGAGAAGCACAAACATGGATCTGTGTATCTGAAGAGAAGAAGCACAAACATGGATCTGTGAATCTGAAGAGAAGCGTCATGGATCTGTGTATCTGAAGAGAAGAAGCGTCATGGATCTGTGTATCTGAAGTGATTCTGATGAAGGAATGGTCTCTGATCTCTCGTCAGGTGTTTTCTGACCTCATCAGGTATTATAGGAGAACATTTAGACAAACTGGCAAATGCAGGTTTCTAAAAGTATTGAATAAAAGGGTGCCGTTAACTGTGGTCAATGTGTATTTATTTCTTAGTGATATTTACCCCCATTTTAAATTCTTATTCTCCAATGAAAGCTTAGATTTTTTGTGAATTGTTTTAAATAAAAGATCAACAGTATTAACAATACATATTTATTTCCACAGCCTTCTTTGATCATATTTACCAAGAGTACAAATAATTCTGACCACGTGAATACTGAACATTTGAAGTGGAGCGAAAGCTTTCATCAGTCGTCCTGAATCCTAAAAGCGTTCTGGTCTTTGGACAACTTTGATGAACTTTTTTGATCCACTTCAGATGTTGTATATACACACACACACACACACACACACACACACACACACTCATTTGCAAAGCGATGTAAAATACGTGTTCAAGAGTTTGGGGTTATTAAAAGAAGTCGAATTAAATTTGTAAGTCGCTTTGGATAAAAGTGTCTGCTAAAGGACTAAATATAAATTACATTAAATACAATTGTTATATATATATATTTCAAATCATTTTTTTTACCTCTTTATTCATCAAAGTATCCTGACGAACGTCTGTTTCAACAACAAACACTGACAAGAAACTTTATATATTTCTAATATGCTTTTTTAATAAATGTATTACATTTACATTAAACAATGTATTTAAATACATTCTATCAATGAGATAATTTAGTAAAGTAGCAAATTCAGACAAAATCATGGAAAAGTTTGCTAGTATATTTACAAGAATTATACATTTTGTGTATTTAAAGTAATACAAGCTAAATAAAAACACACACCGCTTTGTAAAAATAACCAACTTTATGTTTCCATAGTACTAATACACAGCTTTACAAATAGGACGCTATGAACAAACCCTTTCATTTTAATGACAACCCTATGCCAAAAAAAACATACAAAACCAAACTCAGCATGAAAAAGATTCGTCTCTCTCATATACTGCAACCAAATGAAAAAATATATATAAACACACACAACCCCCCCAATAAAGAAGGTAGGACCAGCATCAGGTCACATTCACTTGCTGTGGTTCACGAGCCACAGCTCAACACAAATCTCTTCCTGCGCAGTAACTGTCCGTCTTCACTGGCCTGCCATACTGTATATTACATATTCACAAACAGATGAGGCGGAGAAAACATTAAAATTATTAGTAATGTGCTTCAAAACAGGAAAGCGAACAGAATCATATACAGTAAATTGATATATATGAGAGATAGACAGTTTCTATCATATAAAATGCTCTGTTATGTAAAACCAAAAGGTTTGGGACTAATAACAGACATGTCTGTAATTTACATATTGGCATGGATTTGGTCGACAAACAACCAACATCTGGATCGATTTTCCTATTTGTCCTCATTTGACTGCTACTTTCCCACACACACACACACACACACACACACACGCGCACGCACGCGCACACACACACACACGCACACGCGCACACACACACACACAGACACCCTCTCTCCCTTCACGAGGTGCTCATTCACACATCTCCTCCGGGAGCTCGTGAGGGTTGAGGATTCCCGGGACAGACATCTGGAGCTTGTGTTTCTCCTCCTGAGCCTGACGCAGAGACGCTTCCCTCTCCTCCAGGAACAGATCTGTGGAGTCCTCGCCAGCAAACTCCTGCAAACACACGATGCGATTGATTACGAACAACTCCAGCGCTGCGGTGTCAAGTCACGCTTATTTGTGCAGTGCGTTTCAAATGATACGCTTTCGTAAGCAGCTTCACATTAAAGCATTTTTAATGTTAGACTATAACAATGCTAGTGCTAGCTAGAGTTGGGAATGTTATCCAGTGTTTCCGCTACATTCATTCAGACACCAAAAATCATCCCCGCACCGGCTTCTCAGTAACATCATAGTGACTGACGCTCGCATCTTTCACAGTCGGGTTATTAGCAGAGAAGGCCTTGAATTAATTAATCATAATTCTACTCATTCCTTGCTTATAACGCGATGACAGATGACACAATGAATCATTAGCACGTGCTTTTGAGTCTTGCTCATTTAAAGGTGAAAGATAACTCTCTCATGGACCATTTTATGTGCACCCACAGATCGTGATAAACTGAGTGTGACAGCTTTTAAAGATTATTAAGAGAGTTAGCAAATGTTATATTACAGGAAGTTAATATTAAGTGAGTTATGTTGTCTGAATATAACACTACTGCCTGATTTTGCTTTGTTAAGGAAAACAGCTCCATATAAAGTAACAGCTGAGCCGCTGCGCATCTCTAAAAGCATGAATGAATGAACTGCGTGTTTCATAATCACACATTCATAAACAGTCACTTGCTTCATTCTTGAATGAATCAGATGTTTTAACGAATCAATTGAATGAATGATTCAGTGATAAATCAGTGATGTACCGCCACCTGCTGGGGTTTCAGTTTCATTTAACTTATATAAATCATTTAATATTTCCATATTCAACATTTAAAACATTAATCTCAACATGAATGCCACCTCTGAGCCTCATTAAACGTTCCTACAAGCCACTTGTGTTCTTCTGTGCCACCTCTGAAGTAAATTCATTTCTATTAATACTTATTTCATATGATTGCTAACTTATTTGTCTAGTTATACTTATTATATGGTTTAAATTAGAAATTCTAAAAAGCTTATGAATGATATTTTTTTAATTTGACATGACATACTTTTAATAAAATGAGAAAAATGACAAATGTAAAAAGAAAATGTCAAATATCACCTCGTATTAGGAAGGCTAATTATTGATCAGAATTGTATTATTGATCAGAAGGTGCTCGTCATTTTTTTTTAATTAGGAGGACAAGCGCTCCTATAAAGAAAAGCAAGCATAGAGCCCTGTGTAACAGTATTTTGGCCCCCTGCATGAGCTCTTAAAGGGGACCTATTATGCAAAAATCACTTTTATGAGGTGTTTGAACACAGTTGTGTGTGAAAACAACCAGCTTGTAATGGTAAAGATACACACACTCATTTTTGTATAATCTAAATATGATAAAGAGTCTTTCTGATTGAGCCGTTTCAGATTTTCTACTTCATATTTAAATAAGAGACATCATTTACGTTATATTAAGCTATACATGTCTTTACATTTATGCATTTAGCAGATGCTTGTATCCAAAGCGACTTACAGTGCATTCAGGCTATACATTTGTATTGTCAGTACATGTGTTCCCTGGGAATCGAACCCACAACCTTTGCACTGCTAACGCAATACTCTACCACTGAGCCACAGCACAGGAACATGTCTTAATACCCGGGATCCCTTTAAAGAGACAGTAGCCTAAATAACCTGCTGCTGTCTGTTCGTACGGTGAAGACTATCCAGTGATATTTTACAGCTGAATAGATTATTACACATGTAATTGTTTGTGCTATTGATTATCATTCATCTATTCGTTCATATTTTATTATGTATTAGTCTTTTTTAGTTTTAGTTTAACACCACAAGATTGTGTACATAATACTACAACTAATAATAAACTACTAGCATAACATTTAATATTAAATTCAATATAATTAACGTCACTATAAATTAAAACATACACAACAATCATTTACTTGTTAGTATTAATCATTTATTATTAATCAAAGAGCTTTTTATTACTATTAATGACTAATATTAAATTATTAACATTTAATTAGTAGTAATAATAATTATAAAGGCATTTGGTTATATTAACTAATATGTAATTAACATTATTAAAATGGCATTATACACATTAACAAATAGTTATTTATTTATTACAGAGAGCATTGTATTACTATTATTAATTTATTAAATTACTATTAACAATATTTTATCAATACAAGCATTCGGATAATTAATATGAACTGCTAATATATAATCATTGATATTAATGTTTTCTAAAATATTAAAAATAATAATATTACGTTTTAATTATTATTAATAAATGTCAATAACAATACAATTCTAATATGCATAACGTTTTTTATTATGCATAACAGAGTATTTTAATTAATATTTTCTATACAACTAATAATCATTAAAAGTCAATTATACATAAACTAAAATATTAAAACACTTTTATTTTAATTTGTACTACTACTACTACTAGTATCAGGGTTCCTACACATTTTGAAACCTCTCGGTAGATTTTCAAACCATATTTAACAAATTAATCAAATTATAACAAATAAATTATAACAAATAAATTATTTTCAGCTTTATATTTGGTATATAGAACAGTCGTCTGTAAATATTTGTATTTACTTTACTTGAGGTTAGGTAATACGGTGCTAAGAATACAGTGTGAACAAACCCAAAATGCTTATACATGTACTTTGCATAATAAAAAAGTGCACCTTGAATTCATTCAGTCATATTTGGCGATCACTAAAGAATCACTAAACAGCTGCCACTTCTTGTTCGATAAATATATTTTCATTAAATTCTTAATTTTCTATTATAAAAAAACTAAATAGGGTCAAAAGTCTGGAAACAAAAATGTTTTTCCATATGTTTCCAGACCCCGTAGGAACCCTGTAGTATAGATGGAGGTGGGTATTTAATAAACACTGAAGCTATTGGGATAAAAGTGCATTTTCAACACTCCTCATACGAGTTATATGGGACATTTCGGCTGGCTGGGGCGTTGGGCTGTGACTAGAGAAAGGGGAAGTCAAAATCTATCTGGAAGGAAGAGACATACCTTGATCTGGACCAGGAAGTCTCTGAGGTGCTCTTTAAAGGCAGGAATGTCCTGATTCAAGCTGAACAGACCCGTGACAAACACCTTCACCTGGGCACTGAAAAAACAACAACAAATCCCCATCATTAACCTGAACACATGACACCGACGACACACTGAACACACTCCTCACGCTCGAGGCTGCTCTTACTCTTGCAGATGTGGGAAGGCCGTCTTCAGCAGATTGGCCACGTACTCCTGCACGTAGCCCTGATTGTTGCTCGTGGAGCCGGCGTTCAGAGTGACGCTGATTTTAGCATCTTCCACCAGGTTAAACATGTAGGCGAGGATGGAGGCGTGCATCGTCAGACCTGCCCGGCACAAACCACAGAACATGCATCAAACACACACTGACTTCAACCTCGGAGTCATTAATCTGCTAAATAATCAATGCATTCAAATCAGTATAAATGAACACGTCACCATTTAAAAGTTACACTTTAGAAAGAGAAGAAATGCATGCAACAATAACGATATCCTATAAAGAATAATGGTCAAAGCTCATGTTTTGCATTTCAGGTGGAAAATGACCCGATCAGCCGTGTTTGAGAGATTCACTGCGTGACTGATGTGAAGCAGTTTTGTTCAAAACAACAGCTCCATTAGTTACACTGAAAACATGTCACTCTCTCTCTGCCTAGCAACTGACCAGCAGTATGCGACGTATCTGTGACAACGGAGAAAATGTGCTGCAGGATGTCGCAGAAGTAGGTCTGATAGAAGCTCTGAGCTGCTCCCTCTTCCTGTGCGATGTTCTGCAGCATCGTGTACAGGATCTGAAGCCCTGGAGACGCACAAACACAGTCAGCGCTTTCATTTGTGCAATTACGGTCAAAAACACACACAGGTCACAGATGCTTGGCTATCAAGAATTGTATTTCTGAACACGATATGTAAAATCAAATCCACACAGAGAAGTGTGTTCTCCGCTCACCTGTGTCGGCCACATTCCTCATGGTGTGTTTGAAGGCCCAGATGATGGAGTCCAGAACCAGTTTGAACTGTGCTGGTGGGATGGACAGGAATGCTGGGAAACACTGGGAGTTGACGGCTTGCAGCAGGTAGAAGAAATGTGTCCTGTGCTCGGGGAACTCCTCGAAGTTCTGACAGACGCAAAACAAAGAGCATTAAAGAAGGCCTTGCATGATTCGGTACAAGGTGTGAGATCGTCATTTAGAGAGCGAGATAATATCATATCAATGTAAAATATAAAAGTACTTCAGAAAAATATACTATTAGTACTACTAATGGTAAGGTTACTAAGGTTGTCACGAAAACAATAAGAAATATTACTATTGTAACAATACCATTACACTGTAAAATGCAGTAGTTAGGGGAAAGTAGTTTATTACTACATAAAAAGTAAGATATATTACTAATGCAACATCATTTCACTATACAAAAATATTATGGCTGTCTATTTTGTTGGTTAAATTGCAATACTCATATTTAGAGATCTCTTCATTTTCAAACATTGAACAATTTAGCTTTTATTTTGGCAAAACGGTCCAACTGTAAACGCTTCTCTTTTGTTGAGACGTTGCTTCTCATAGTATTTGTGCACCTTGTGTTCCCAAAATGCACATTATAAGCAACTGGTGAGTTCATACAAAGCATTTACCGTGAGCCAAGACATTTTGAGACACTCTACATAGTGTATACTCTCTACTAGACCGATGCTGGTTTGATTCAGAAGAAACAACTTATGAAACGAACGGAAGGACTAACCTTGTTGATCATCTCGAGGGTGCACTCAAACACAGCGTCGAATATTTTGGGGATCTCTCCTGTTATGTGAGCGCCGAGCTTGTTGACGATGGTTGCCATAGTGCTGAGCACTTCTGGTTCCCGAGCTGCTGGAACGTTTCTTTGGTAGTCGATGAGAACGGCCTCCAGCAAAGGCGGAACGAAGTTCTCTCCAACCTGAAGAGACAACAACAATGCTTTGTACTGCTGTCAAACCAGACTCGTTGTTTTGGCACGAGCGCAGACTGATCTAGGAACATCAGAACTCACCATCTGTGGGTCGTTAGAGCGGCTGACCCATCCGGAGATGAGCTTTAGTGTCTCTCGCTTCACCGTCCGCATGCTTCGTATCAGCGGCTGCTTGGTCACCATCTCACCTGCAGAGGAAGACCAAAGAGTTAATCGCGAGCGGTTATTACACGCCCGTTCTCGGGTCATGTGCTCATGTCTCACCGTTGCTCTGGACGGCAGAAGAGATGTTCTCGCTCAGGCACTTGTAGACGTTGAGCATGTCCAGGTAAATGCGGCCCAGCTGCAGGACGAATGGGTGACCCACAGCTTTACACGCCCTCACGTTGGTCTTCAGGATGCTGCCTAGCTGACGCACCGTCTCGGGGTCCTTCAGGATGTCCACGTTCTGATTGAAGAGAAACATCATGTGCTTTGAGTTAAGGCCGGGCTCCAGACTCATTCTTCCCACTGGTTGCTCTTTTGCGACTACCTTTCTCAGTTGGTCGCACGAGCACATGATTTGGTCATTTTCTTGTTTGTTTTTTTTAACAGGGGATTAATCGATGCATGCTGATAAACTTTTATCATAGCTTATAGATATATGGAAACAAAAGTGGTTGACATTAGAGATGTTTATATATATATATATATATATATATATATATATATATATATATATATATAAAAAAAAAGCAAAAAAAATAATAATAAGTAAAAAAAAATGTAAAAAAATATTCAAACTATTCCTAAGTCTCTCAATATGATTAAAATGCCACTGGTTCTCACCTTGGTGGCCTGCTGGATGATGCTGTCCCACACCTGGTTGGGGAGGAGCATGTATTTCTCGATCAGTCGCTCCTGGACGGCCTGGTCTGTCTGTGCTCCGATCATGTAGCCCACGGCCTCGTAGAACGTGTGCACCTGCTGCGGCTGCAGGTCACAGATGATGGTGTTGATGTTGTTGAGGATCTCATCGATGAAGGGCATCACCTCCCCCACCTGAACCTGCACGAAATGCCTTCTGCACTTCTGAGCGATCTTGATGAAGGTGTCACAGGCCATGTCCTGCACGCCGTCATGGGTCTCTGAGAGAGAGCGACTTTCAAATTAATATACACCCTTATGAGAATATTAGCCCCCCCCCCCAAAACAATATGCATGAACTCTCAAACTCTAACGATCTGTTCCTCACCGTGCATGAACTCAAACAGCTTGTTGACGACAGTCTTGAGGAACTTCCAGTGGGCCCTGAGGAATCGTGGGTACTGGCCCACGATGTACATGATGTTGGAGGCGATGATGGCCTTGTTATCTTTCCCTCGTTTCTGTTCACACAGACCCAGCAAGTCCTGAGACAAAAACAGAAATTTAGTGTTAGACTTTGAATGTCTTTGAAAAGTCTCTTCAGCTCGCCAAGGCTGCATTTATTTGATTAAAATACAGTAAAAACAGTGATATTATGAAAAATTATTACACTTTTAAATAGCTGTATTTTGTTGTGTATAAGTGTATTATAAAATGTAGTTTATTCTTGTAATTAAAGCTGTATTTTCAGCATCATTACTCCAGTGTCACATGATCGGTCAGAAATCATTAAAATATGCAGATCTGCTGCTCAAGAATCATTTCTGATTATCAAATGAAAAAATTTCTTTATTTTTTTGTGTAAATTTGATAAATAGAAAGTTCAAATGCATTTTACCCTATGAATTTACGTTTGAAACATTAAAAGACTTCACTGTAACTTTCAATCAACTGAATGCATTCTTGAATGAAAGTATTAGATTTGTTATTAACCCTTTAAGATTCCTGTAAAATTGGCCTAAAACGCCTAAAAAAGGCATCCCCAAAGTAAATTGCATGCTGTTCTTGGGCTGCTTGGATGATATCATGGTGTTGGTCTCCTTTGAAAGGTGACACTGAGGTTTGTTTCTCAACAGTCAGAATCACTGTAAGTCTTACTGATATTGAGTAATAGCACTTTGAACACACTGACTATAGCTGGGAGGTATGAGCTGGAAAATACATTGGGATCACAGAATGAAGTCTTACCAAGCCAAAATTACCATTTGATAAACAATATATTAGAAAATGAGTGTTTTACACACGTTTATCTAATTTTATGTCTAGACGCTTCCAAGAAAAGTACACTTGGGAGACTCCAAACGACGCTTTGTAACAGCGACACACACAATGCTGTAATTCTTGAATGCTTTAATGTACAGTCATCATTTTGGGCTCTAATGAAAGGTTACACTTAGAGCTATTCAGTTTCTCATCCAGATTCACTGTCAATAATTACTGACACATAGTAACTGAAGCACAAACACATTATAGTGACATTTATTTATAGAATCAAAAATGTGTACACTTTTAAAATTACATATATATTTATAATTTAAATACATTTTTTTTTCCTATATTTATATTTCTGTACACAGTACATTATTATTTTTTATTTTTTCTTATATTGGTGTTATATTGCATCCCTACTGTGTTATTCCTATGTATGTCTGTACTATCATGCATGTCTGCATTATCTCAACAAGAAGTGGTCTGATAAAGACACTGATTGTACATGCTGTGTTTATAGTATCTTAAAATGGTTTACATAGTTGAAATCACAAGAATCTCAGCTTTCCGTGGATATATATGACACCATATATATGACATGAACATTTTTTTTGTTGGTTTTTTTTGACAACTTTACCCTGTCACCACTAGGCGTCCCGCCGGCGGTACGCTGGATTCTTAAGGGGTTAAAAATACAGTAGCATACACCGTCTGTATGTATAGTGTTATAGTATGCAAAAGCAAACATTTCAGCTGCACTTGAACAATCGATTTCACAAACATTTCCTGATGGATAGTAACAAATGCATGAATAAACACCTTAATGACGGTGACGAGGAATCTCTTCTCATCCTCTTCATGCATGGCCCCACTGATGGAGCCGATGGCCCAGCACAGCGTGTTCAGGTTCCTCCAGGACCACTCGGTACCGTTCACCTGATTATGAAGCTTCTCTGTCATGATCCGCTCCGTATCCGCATAGTCCAGATGAGTCAAGTAGACTGGACATGAGAAACACATCATTATCAAGCTTTCTACATCGACTTTTTCCCCTGAGTTAGAGAACAGCCCATAATACTTACCCAGAGTCTCTCTCATGTTCTTGTAGAGGTTGATGGAGTCTGTGTCCTTCATGAATTCTCTCACCACCTCGCCCTGATCGTTCTCCACCACCAGAACCTCCTCCGGTTTGGCCATGCGACTCACCATAAGCAGACGCACCTGAGACGGGTCAAGAACACGGTCGGTTTTTCTCCAGCTACCAATATTGTGAGGCAGAGCTAGGGGTGTGCGGTATTGAAAAAAACTGATATCTCGATATTTTGGGGGATTTTTTCGATAACGATAATTAGACGATATTTTGCAGAGTGTTATTGTGCTGATATCTGAATACCGTGCACAGCTGCAGTTTATGATATTCTTCATATTCTGTGTGTTCAGTTCACATCAGTGATTAATCAATCTTTTAGTTTAAGTTTAAATAGATTTTTACCTTTTAATAAAGCATTTTTTTTTCTAAAAGTGTACATCTTTTGAGTCAAATGTTTTAATTTAATCAGTCAATTAAGATAATACACATTTAGGCTGTTACTAAACAAATGAAACGAGTATCATCAAAATGAATCTCTGCAGAAGCTGCATCTGAAGTGTTTAGATGTGTTCACACACTGTTTAATGCAGCTTAGAGGGATATGGAGCGCTTTAACCAGTTACAAATGCATCATTTGACGTTTTAAACATAAAACATTCAATACTGATATTTAAAATTATTTTAAAAACGAAAATACTTTAAATGTGAAATTCAAATCACCAGTAGGTGGCAGAAAGTCACTGTTAATAAGTGAGTCGTTGCGACTGAACCGAATCATTTAAACGATTCATTCATTTAGCAAGTGAGTCACTGCGACTGAACCGAATCATTTAAACGATTCATTCATTTAGCAAGTGAGTCACTGCGACTGAACCGAATCATTTAAACGGTTCATTCATTTAATAGTCGTTGCGACTGAACCGAATCATTTAAACGATTCATTCATTTAGCAAGTGAGTCACTGCGACTGAACCGAATCATTTAAACGATTCATTCATTTAGCAAGTGAGTCACTGCGACTGAACCGAATCATTTAAACGGTTCATTCATTTAATAGTCGTTGTGACTGAACCGAATCATTTAAACGATTCATTCATTTAGCAAGTGAGTCACTGCGACTGAACCGAATCATTTAAACGATTCATTAATTTAGCAAGTGAGTCACTGCGACTGAACCGAATCATTTAAACGATTCATTCATTTAGCAAGTGAGTCACTGCGACTGAACCGAATCATTTAAACGGTTCATTGATTCATTCATGAACGAATCACTGAGACTCAAAACATCGCTGTAGCTGTTTGGAATTATTTTTGTCGGCGAAATGCAGCAAAAACAGGCAATATGGTGTCTAAAATTTAAGTATCTTAATATTAGCTTATTGAACTGTTGTATAAAATCAATATCACATTCGTAATCGTGCTTATTTTTGAAGAAAAAACTGCACTCTTTGTGTGATTTGAATCATATGAAATGTAAATATATAAATTTTCTTCCCCATATCTTGAATTTTGCGATCACTCTTAATGCATGTTAATCGACTGAATCATGCAGTGAAAGAACACGCTCTAAATGCGCGCGTGCACTGATTAACCCCTTCATCACCACGCAGGCTAATGTATGCGTGCACTCGTTAGACGTTTTGTTTGGTTTTTGCAAAATACTCGATATTGTCAAATTGCACATCGTTAAAACAACAATTACGATAATATCGCAGACGATATATATCGCACACCCCTAGGCAGAGCTGCTGTAAAGCTTGGCTCACTGACCTTAGAGAGCACAGGCAGGTAGAGGTGTCTGCGGGGCGGCACGTCGAAGTGCTGGCTGGTGGAGAGCAGCGGAGAGGTGGAGGTAGAGAAGGGACTCTCTCTGTAGAGCTCAGCGGCCAGATGGTTCCAGTACTCCAGACAGATCTTAAAGATCTCCGTCTCCTCCACCTCAGACACCAGCAGCATGTAATGCAGAGCCTGAGCACATGGGAGTCAAACGATTAGGAGTGTGTATGTGACTTCACCATCTCTTTCTCTAGATTTAACTGTGTGTGCACCTCCATGAGCGTCTCTCTGATGTTCAGTTTCTTCTCTATCAGTTGTCCGTGCTCTTTGAGGAAGGTGCAGAGAAACAGACTGAGGTTCTGGATGAAGTTCTGCTCATCGTCTCTCCCATTTGAATATGCCAGACGGATATTTGTGTTCAGAGGCAGCATCTGTGGAGTAAATGAGGGATATAGTTTTGAAAACTTCACTAGTATTTAGTGGTGCATTTGATGTGTTGTTTAAAAATGTGTACTTATATGTCTGGAAAAGTTTTTTTTTTTTTTACACTCAAGCTATTCAAGTCAAATCTCCTTTATCAATATAGTGCTTTTAACAATACAGATGGTGTCAAAACAGCTTCAAATAGGAACATAGTGTGTCGGTAATGAAAAAATAACAATAGTAGACACTCAGTTTTCAATTAAAGGCAGCTCCTCATTGAATTCAGTGATGTCATCATCCAGCTCAGTTCAGTTGTAATAGTATTTATGTAATCAAGTCGACGATATCGCTGGAAATTAAGTGTCTCCAGCTAAGCAAGCCAGAGGAACAAAACCCCATCGGTGACAGAATGGAGAAAACTAATATTTGGAGATACCAGGCTCAGTCGGGGGGCAAGTTCTCCTCTGGCCAGACGAACCAGCAGTTTGAATTCACAGTGATTATATGACGTTTTAAGTTTAATTAGTCAAATTCAAGAACCCACGTACTGGTCATCCAAACAATTATCGTAATATGGTCACGCTAGCATGCAAAAGACTTTTAAAAACGTGTCTTATGTTCACCAAGACTGCATTTTCTTTTATAAAAAATACAGTAATATTGTGAAATATGATTACGACTTAAGCTTTTTGTAATGTAATATATTTGTAGTGTAATTTTTTAAATACATTTTCTGTGATGCGAAGCTGAATTTTCTTCATTACTCCAGTCTTCAGTGTCTTTAGGGCCGTATGAAATTTTTTCTCACCTTGTTTTATTGTTTTATGTTTTATTGTTGCCAACTTCTGTTATAGCTCATCTGATTATTTGAATGCATACACACATTTGTTTTTACTCTTACAGTAGCCTTATGAATAGTTTTTTTCCCCTCAGAAATTCGGTGTTGTGTATTTAAATTTGACTGGTTATCAGATTAAGGCATGAAACATCGAGTTAATTTATATTTTAATGAATGAAAATTAAACATTTACATGTTGAAAAATAAAGGGGTTTTAGCCTACTATTAAAAATAAAATATTTTGTGATAATGTCTTAGTAAAATAAAGTTTTATTATTTTTCAACAGTAGTAGTTGACGTGTTTTTGAAGTAGAACTAAATTCACAGTTTCATTGTTTGTAGGGACAAACAGATGCAGATAATTAAAACATGCACATTTCTTCTCTTTCTCTGTCACTCTCAAAATGGGCATATTTGAGAAACAAGTCGAGTAGTTTGCTTCACTGAATATAATTGTCGGTCATTTAACATTTCTTTCGTAAAACAGTTGACTAAACATCTTACCTCGCTCTCTTTTATTAATCTGACGCTTCGTCGCGCGCTCAGCATCTGTGAACGCTAAACTCCGCCTACTTTGATTTGATTTGAATTCAATTACTTTGACATTGACGAGCGCTGTTTGCCCGCCGAGGCAGAGCAAACTTTTACAGCTTTTTTTGTCACCCTAACAAGAGCGCTGCGTAATCGAGGACAGCAGATGCTCATGTAGGCCTATAATTATCTTTATTGAAGTGAGTTAGGTTTAAATCGCAATCGTCAAGCATTAATTCACGATTTTTGTTGTTGCAATTTTACACATAATAATCCACGATGATCACAGTACACAAAACTGAAATTGCACGTCAAAATAACACAGTCAATATTTTTTGAGACCCACCCCCCAAAAAAATAAATTACTTTCCACAAATCACGTTTTCAGGGGAGCCCATGTATTATTAAGGGGAGCCCCTAGCTCCCCCGTAGTTCGCACCCTGCTCACCAGGATGGCCATTTTAACGTCATTTTGTGTGTAATTTTGCCGCTTAAACGCAACAAGCTGCACTTTTAGAGCCCCATATTTCAGCCTCGACTTTTAGTTTATGGCTTCGAGACAATTTTCACGTCAGACGCGGGCCGGGCATCGGGCTTGTTTTAGGATTCCTCATTTTTGTATTTTAGAAATCCATAAATTATTTTCTGGAGCGCGCGAGTACAGACCGGCTTAAAAAGATGTGCAAATAAAGGCTACATTTTAGTGACAATGCAACAATGACCCGATTAGGCAGGTGACAATTCTGTCAACTGTACCAAAATGCCAGAGAAAGACTTGTATCGCACCGTGCAGCTCTTTAGTGCAGACGAGATGCGCTGATTACGTGCTTTAAGAGAAAGTCAAAGAGAGGAAACACAGCTGATAAATCCGTTTTCAAATGACTGATTTGATATTCTGTGTGGATCTATTTACTCATCAGCCTACAAGCTATAGGCTATTGAATAAATGTGTGAATATCCATCATTTTAAAGTCGAAAGCTGCGGGAAAGTGTATAAATATGCGATATAGCCCATGCGCAAATCCGTACCGAAAATCAGGACCTGAATAAACATAATTGTATTATACAGAGATTTGTCAAATAGATTTCCATGACTTTTCCAAAACTTTCTGGGTTTATTCATTTTTCCAAAACTTTTCCAGGCCTGGAAATTGTGGTTTTAAAATTCCATGACTTTTCCAGGTTTTTCATGACCGTACGAACCCTGTTAAAACAACAATTCCGATAATATCGCTGACGATATATATCACACACCCCTAGGTAGAGCTGCTGTAAAGCTTGGCTCACTGACCTTAGAGAGCACAGGCAGGTAGAGGTGTCTGCGGGGCGGCACGTCGAAGTGCTGGCTGGTGGAGAGCAGCGGAGAGGTGGAGGTAGAGAAGGGACTCTCTCTGTAGAGCTCAGCGGCCAGATGGTTCCAGTACTCCAGACAGATCTTAAAGATCTCCGTCTCCTCCACCTCAGACACCAGCAGCATGTAATGCAGAGCCTGAGCACATGGGAGGCAAACGATTAGGAGTGTGTATGTGACTTCACCGTCTCTTTCTCTAGATTTAACGGTGTGTGCACCTCCATGAGCGTCTCTCTGATGTTCAGTTTCTTCTCTATCAGTTGTCCGTGCTCTTTGAGGAAGGTGCAGAGAAACAGACTGAGGTTCTGGATGAAGTTCTGCTCATCGTCTCTCCCATTTGAATATGCCAGACGGATATTTGTGTTCAGAGGCAGCATCTGTGGATCAAATGAGGGATATAGTTTTGAAAACTTCACTAGTTTTTAGTGGTGCATTTGATGTGTTGTTTAAAAATGACATGTTGACAAAATGACAAAAATGTGTTGTCTGGAAAAGTTTTTTTTTTTTTTTTTTTAAACAAGCTATTCAAGTCAAATCACCTTTATCAATATAGTGCTTTTAACAATACAGATGGTGTCAAAACAGCTTTACAGCATCAAATAGGAACATAGTGTGTCGGTAATGAAAAAGCACAACAGTAAACACGACATTTTCAGTTAAAGGCAGCTCATCATTTAATTCAGTGATGTCATCATCCAGCTCAGTTCAGTTGTAATAGTATTTATGTAATCAAGTCAACGATATCGCTGGAAATGAAGTGTCCCCAACTAAGCAAGCCAGAGGAACCAAAAACGCAATCGGTGACAGAATGGAGAAAACTAATCTTTGGAGATACCAGGCTCAGTCGGGGGGCAGGTTCTCCTCTGGCCAGACGAACCAGCAGTTTGAATTCAGTGATTATATGAAAGTTTTAAGTTTAATTAGTCAAATTCAAGAACCCACGTACTGGTCATCCAAAACAATTATTGTAATATGGTGACGCTAGCATGCAAAAGACTTTTAAAAACGTGTCTTATGTTCACCAAGACTGCATTTTCTTTTATAAAAAATACAGTAATATTGTGAAATATGATTACGACTTAAGCCTTTTTGTGATGTAATATATTTGTAGTGTAATTTTTTTAATTCATTTTCTGTGATGCGAAGCTGAATTTTCTTCATTACTCCAGTCTTCAGTGTCACATGATCCTTCCCAAATCATTCAAATATGCTGATTTGATGCTTAAGAAACATGTCCTATTACTAACAGTCTAATACACGTGTCTTCAACCGGGGGTCCGCCAAATAATGTTTGATCACAAATACTTACAAAAAATTTAAACAGGGTAAAAAAAACTACCACAAAGTCAATTAAAAAAAAAAAGCTCC
This sequence comes from Schizopygopsis pylzovi, assembly GCA_027422435.1. NCBI lineage: Eukaryota > Metazoa > Chordata > Actinopteri > Cypriniformes > Cyprinidae > Schizopygopsis > Schizopygopsis pylzovi. The sequence continues at coordinate 5,515,673 of CM049822.1, read as the reverse complement.
CTGAAACAAAAGCAAGAGCACCCATGATATTTTACCGGCGAAACCCATTTAAGAAACGTTTGAGCTCTGGAGGACGTGAAATGTTCCTGTGTACAGCGAGTTCTTGCAGCGGTGAGAGATTGAGCCAATCACAGGCATGCTTTGTTGATCTCTTGAACGTAACGACCAATCAGAGATGTTTAAGTTAGTATCCACTCTCTGCCGGAGATTCTCTTTGTGGAGTTAAACTCGCTCTCGCCAATCGCCTCTCAAACAGCGACACGACGGAAGTAACAGACTCATTAACTTTATTAATTTTAAACGAACGTCGTGAGATCACGAGCTGAAATGAGCGACAGCTTTTTAGTGATTGTAAAGTGAGCAGTCTTTTGCACTTTCAAGGCTATATCGCTATAATCCGTTGAATAAAAGTATTGTTTTTAATGCTACTAAGATGGCCAATTAAACTCGGCAAAGTTTTGGAAGTGACAATTTATTTAATTGATTTAGTGAACAGCATTTAATTAAAATAGAAATCTTTTGTAACATTATACATTATTACAACATTATTATGGGAAGTTGTGGCCTAATCGTTAGAGAGTCGGACTCGTAATCAAAAAGGTTGTGGGTTCGAGTCTCAGGCCAGCAGGAATTGGGGGGGGTAAATGTACAGTGCTCTCTCCACCCTCAATACCACGACTGAGGTGCTCTTGAGCAATGCACCGAACCCACAACTGCTCCCCGGGCGCCGCAGCATAAATGGCTACCCACTGCCCTGGGTGTGTGTTCACGGTGTGTGTGTGTGTGTGCACTTTGGATGTGTAATGCAGAGCACGAATTCAGAGTATGGGTCACCATAATTAGCACTAAATGTCATTATGGTCACATTTGATAAATTGAATGTGTCCTTGCTAAATAAAAGTATTCAATTAAACAGAAAGAAATAGAAAACGTTTGTGTGTGTGTGTGTGTGTACCTGTTTGAGCTGCATCATGGTGAGAGTGAACAGATTGACAAACTGCTCCTCGTACTGACTGACACTGACACCTGCGATCTCAGTCAGACACTTCAGAGTGATGTTTCGGAACATCGGAACATTCAGAAACTGTGGAATACATCAGAACACGATAAATCAGATTTCTGGAGCGCTAGTGATTTATTAAGTGAAAGGCTACACATGTTGGAGCACTAGCTCAGGACACAAAGCTTTGAGCAGAGCGCCAATGAGAACAGCCAGTGCTCCAATGATTTCCCTCTCTTTCTTACGCAATGGCAAGCTGAACCAATGACAGTGCGCCTTTGTGAGAGGTCTGCTACAACAGCATTTCACTAAATCAATTGAGTTACAATTAGAGACCTCGAGTCGTGTTACCTTGTACACCAGCGTGCTGATGAGTTTGGTCTCAAATATGTAGCCAAGTGGAATCCAGTTCAGGAAACGAAGCAGGGTCTCCAATGTGGCTTGGACCAGAGGGGCATTCTGGGAATTTTCCTGATGTACAAAGCATCAAGTCAGGTTTAAAAATGAGAGCATGAATATAGTGAAGTGCACATAAAGAAATAGTTCACCCAAAATGGAAAATTGAGATGTTTTTATCAGCTGTTTGGACTCTCATTCTGACGGCACCCATTCACTGCAGAGGATCCACTGGTGAGCAAGTGAGGCAAAGCAAAATCTGTTCCCATGAACAATAAACTCATCTACATTTTGGACAGCCTGACATTTTTGGGTGAACTATAGCCTTAAGGCTAAAAACACTATAAAACACTAATGCTGTAATAATATGCTGCAACATACCAAGACAAACTGGCACAGCTGGAAGATTTGGGAAAATTCGTTGCACATACTGCAAAAAGAAAAAAGGGAAATGTTGAGCAAATTATTTTGCCAACCACACCCTGCACAATCTGCAACGGTCACATGTACCTGTCCTTCAGGTGTTTGGCTTTGACCTGAGTCATCTGCCCGCTGGAGAAGTCAAACACCTCCTCACTGAGGAGCTTCAGGATGATCATGTTGTTCTGACACAGGCTCTCGCTGGTGCGACTCGCTCCCACAATGTCACTGATGAACGTGGGCCAGTGCTTCGGCCACTCCTGCTTCAGAATCTACACGCAAACAGAAAAACATCAACAGAGCTCTTCACTCTCACAATATCATGACTACAGATATGCCTGAAAACACACTCACCTGCACCAGGATCATGTTGAGCTTTGCTATGTAAACCCCTTCCTTCTGTAAGAGTACAAATACAAGTCGTGACTAGTACTAATCAGGCTTACAGTAAACTAACAACTAACGGAATGCTAAATTAATTTGTTTAAAGATGGTTTTATTTCAGTTGTATATTAAAATTCATGAAAAAAAAATGTAATCGTTTTTTAGTTGTAACCTACTGATTGAAATTGACTAATTAATAGAAATGCATTCAACATTAAGTAAAATAAATATATATATATATATCAGTTAGATACAAAAGGCACATTGTATTTTCATTTAGTTTAAGATCTACTTCACCAACTAAGACGTAAATTAATCAAAACTAATGTAGAAATAAAAAAAAAAATGACTAAAACTAACTACAACAAATATTTTTTTCAGGTTTATTTTACTTAAATTAATGAAAATGTTTTTTAATAGTTTCAGTAACCTACTGATTGAAATTGACTAATTAATGGAAATGCATTCAACATTAAGTCAAATAAATATATATATATCAGTTAGATACCAAGGCAAATTGTATTTTTATTTAGTTTAAGTTGAAGTACTACTTCACCAACTCAACTAAGACGTAAATTAATTAAATTGATCAAATATGATAATATTCTACTTAATGTAGAAATAAAAAAATTAGTGGTGGGCCGTTATCGGCGTTAACGTGCTGCGTTAACGTGAGACTCTTATCGGCGATAAAAAAAATATCGCCGTTAATCTATTCTCAAAGTTGGGTTGGGAGCTGGGTCTATACTACGCAAGCTATGATGACTTTCACCCTGATATTTTAGCGCGGATGTATACCTAGCCGAATTGCACTGTAGGGGGCGAGAACGAGTCTTCGAACTAGAGGCTCGCAGTCCGTGATGGACAGATTGTTAACGGCTGGTCTATGTGGTAATACAATCGAGCAGGACATCCAAACCAGAGGCGATTCTAGGGTGAGTGGATATCCGGGGCTAAGCCCAAAGATCCAAGATCTGCTATTACTTCATATCGATGATTGGCCAGTTTATATGAAGTTTATTATCAAGTGTATATGTCAGTCAGAAGTACGAGCTTCCGTGGGCGGTTCCTGACGGGAGTAAACTGCGGTTCATCATTTTAATGCGCATGAAAACTCAGTGATGATGATGCGTACAGGGCATGGTCATAAAAACACTCGGGGCTTTTCTGAAAACATTTCAGAATGTTTCAGCCCCCTTAGCCCACCCCTAGCGCCGCCCCTGATCCAAACGCTCATTCATCATTCATCAACCTCAAATATGGCTTTTCATCTGAAAGATGTATGTAGTAGCAACTTTACATGGCCGCTCAATATGATGTTAACCTAGAGAAATGTGCGCTATTGAAGTGTTTGTGTGAAAGCGCGTTTGCTGCAAGACAGGCTCCGGTGCGCTCACGTGCTCTTAAAATCTCCGTCATTTTTGGTCATACAGATAAAAGTAGCCTAATACATCTTTCGAATCTGTAAAGACTCTACGTTTATTTGTGTGCACTCAGAATAACAACGAAACATTGCGCTTTTAAGCAAACAGGATGCGCTTTAGGTCTCATGTGAACTTGAGCGAGAAACTTCGAAACTCGAATATATCTAAAAATACAGTACATAGAAAAATATATCTATAGAGAGTGAAATGTCTAAAATAAAAATAGAAGACGTGTGTGTTAGCATGGATGATTTACATGAAATTTAATCTGTGCAACACTGTGCATAATAAGATGGCTTTCAGTTCAATATAATAACAAAAAACGACATTTTGGGTTTTTATTCAACTAATAAGGTGGGCACGCTGTGATCTGTACTATATTTTTACTGTAATTGACAGTTATCGGCAAAAAAAAAAAAAAAAAAAAAACAACACGGGAGTGGGAGGGAATGGGAGTCATTCTTCCGGGAGTGGAACGGGATTTTCCTCCAGTTTTTTCGTGGGATTGGGACGGGAAGAGATTAAAGTTTGTGATGCATTTTGGAAACAGGAGATGAGCCCCTGGTCTAATGCGCCACCTGTGAAACCCGTTCTCAAAGACTTACTTTTAGTCATTATTTGGGTTGCACACATATTCTGAATGCCTTCGGCAGAATTCAAATGAGCCATTTTAAAATACAAATAAATGACTAAAACTAACTACAACAAATTATTATTTTCAGGTTTATTTTACTTAAATTAATGATTTTTTTTTAATAGTGTTAGTTGTAACTAACGTATTGAAATTTAGTAATTTATTTAAATAAAATAAGACAAAAAGCAAAGCAAAATTTAATAAGACAAAAAATAAATAGTAAAAAATCTAAACTTATTTTAAATTATAATTTCTCATTTAAAGTAATATCTAAAACAAATAGTTTACAGAAATTAAAAACAACAGAACATTAACTAAAATTAAAACTGAAAATAAAATCTAATTTAAAGTCATTTAAATGGTACAAACTGTAAAAATAATGATTAGTTTTAATTACCTCTACGCTGTTGGGATCAGAGGATGTCTTGATAATCAGCCCAACGACATACTTCTTAATTCCTGCGGACAGAGAGAGAGATGTCAGTTATTTGTGCATTTCTTACGAGTCATCAGGATTTCACATGACAGCAGTGTAATATAACGTGGAGGTGTACAATAAATCTTCCATAAAGCCCAAAGTCAGTGTGTGCTATTGTTCAGACTGAAGTCCTCCAGTCCCTCACCATCACACTGGTTTCGAGGAAGAATCTTCCAGCGTGTTTTGATCACGGTCTCCAGTATCTGAAGAGCATAGTACTGCAATACAAACAGAAAAAGAGTAAACGTCCGTTCAGCGTGACAGAATACACGCTCACGTTGACTTATACACTGGCTAAATGTGGAAACACATTAATGTTAACATACTTTGGTCTTCATGTTCTGCGAGAACTCCAGTATGGTGTCCACTCTGGTCCAGGCATCTGGGTGGTCCTTCAGGTTGGTGAGAACTTCTTGTGCCAGTCTTTGCTATAATAATCGCAATGAAAACCACACTGTACATGTCTGATAAAACACCGAATAACAATCTGAGAGTGATAAAAACCTGTCTTACCTGAGATCCCACATCATAGTACATGGAGTTGACAACATTGTCCAGCAGGGTGATGTCTAGCTTTTGACTGAAGTCCAGCAACTGCCGTGCTGTGTGATCTGCCAACATGGTCATGTCTGCCGGCATAGAGCTGGAAGACAAGACGGACAACATCTTTTAGATATCACACATCAGTAGTGACACTTCAGTGACCATTCATCCTAACAGCTTACTATTTAAGCAGAATGATCTCTGGTGCTAAATGCCAGACACCAAAACAATGGCTCAAACCACGTGGGTGCACTTTAGTCCACAAAAAACATGTAAGCATGCAGTTGCACTGAAATACAACCTATAATGACAGTTCTGCTGAGTTCACCGTTACAAAAGCTAGTATTATTACTAGTTAAACGCTTATAAAAAAATGGTACTAGTTAAACTGCTACATGGCAGTTTAACACATTACATGTGTGTTCCTTCTACAGCTAGAGAAACACAGAGGAAACACGCATTTGAGTCAACAGATCTTCATATACACGGATCAAACTCTTTAGAAACAGCCCACATGAGCGCCTTGCCGTTACGGGCAGCGACGAGGAACAAAACGCGTTTTCGTTTCTGCTCAACACTAGCAGTGTGTCAGCAAACTAGCAATTCATTCAACTGGCATATCGTAGTATATAATATTTAAAACAGATAAACACCTCATGAACAACCTTACCTGTTTTAACAAAGATTCCTTCTCGCTGGAGAAAAAAAAACAAGAATGCTAACGTGGTTTGGGAATCAGCAACTAGGTTAAGTGTCCTCGTCGTGTCAAAACAATATCAAGGCGTGAGGTAAAAAAAAGGCCTCGCGTATTTATCTAGTCTTACACGGATTGCGTGTAAAAAATGCAATCTGAGCATCTAGCAAGTTCACTTCAAATGCTAACTATCTGGTTAACATTACCTCACTGTATAGCCAAACACACTATAGTGCGAAACAAACGATACATGAAAACCCCTCAAAACACAAATCTCGGTGTTATTTTTAAATATTGTCTTCAGTAATTGAGTCCAGGTCCTCTTTCAGTCAGCAGCTCGTGTTAGTTAATCTAACGTTATCTCTCTGTATGACGGTTTACGGCTCGCTATAACTACTCATTCCGTTTCATAACAACACCATCAAACCAATCGTTAGTTTATTCTTTTGTCTACTGCAGAATAACCGTTGTTTTGGAAGCAGATATCTGCGAGAGACTGTGACCCTGCTCCTCTGTAGTCTCATGCACCACACGCAAGACCGGTTGAAACCGGTTCAGACTGGCATATTCCATCTCGGTTTAGTTTTCACGCCACAGCGCCGCGTAAAATTCGGACTGCGGCCACGCCCTCCGCTGCAGCTGATTGGTCGGGGAGAGCACCGCGGAAGCGGTGCACGCATGTGATTGGGTAGAGGTGCCGTCAGTCAGGATTGACCCCGCCCAGCGTGTCTTTTGCCCTTGGTCTCATGTGTGAGGCGGGTTTTGCATCGCAGCGGTGAGCGTGTTGTGGGCTGGACCGCGTGGAGCATGGAAAATTACTGAGACGTTGTCTGCGATGTACAAACAGAAACTAGCTATGATGTGTATTTTTAGGCTGTTGCTCATGTGTAAAATGTTTTATATGCTCGTATTTATATTCACGAAGTATGACAAGAAGTGATCAACAATAAAATTGCAATAATATAGTTTATTTCCACATTTTAAGTTATTTTTCTCTCATTGCATATACAAACACACTCATTTAATTTGTCAAATATTAAATAATATTGCGTTTTTGCCCCTTTGTTAAATATATGATAGTGGATAGGCATTTATTTCCACATATATATACTACATTCATTACTGTATATTGAGTGAATGCCATGTAAACATAGCAAAGTAAAATTCTGCCTCGAATTGAACAAAAATTATACAATTGAAATTATACTTTGCATAAAGAAATGTTACACTTATTACGATCAGTTGCATTGAAGCATTATTATTTTTATTTTTTGATAATTCAGCACATTTCCCCTCAAAATTCCCATATACTTTATATCATTTTTATGCTTTTATTATTGATATATTTCCCCCTTTGTTTGCATTGATTTATTATGTGATTCTCAGTGGGCTGTATTGTTTATTTATTTATTTTTTTATGGTGAAATGTGATCTGTACATGCTCTTAAAGGGATAGGTCACCCACAAATGAAAATTCATTTATTTAGCCTCAAGTTGTTCCAAACCTCTACGAGTTTCTTTCTTCAGTGGAACATATGAGACATCTTGAAGAATGGACCAGAAACGGTTTGATCATCT
>CM049822.1:5425622-5503122 GCA_027422435.1 Schizopygopsis pylzovi | reverse complement strand
ATGCCCTTCTTGCGGCGGTCTGCCTCACGAAAGGTCATCTGGAAAGGCTTGGGGATTGTTACCCTCGGATGCCAACCTTCGTCTACCATTTGCTTGTGTTTTTTTATCCGTTGACCCTTGGTCCTACCCTTGCGTTTGCTAGCAGCCTGGCAGTCAGCAGGCAAGCTCTGCAGTGAGGATGAAAACGGGTGCCATTGAGGTGGAGACAGCTTATGCATGCTGAAGTCCTGCCACATGTTCTTGATGTGCTCTTTAGGTGAGATTTGAAGGTCTTTCTCAGGGTTACCATTGTCAGAAATGCACTCTTCATCAGACAGGTCAAAAAGATCTGAAGTTCGCCGCAGCTCCAGAGCAGACCGGGCTTTTTTCAGATTGCTGGTTATCACTGGACTCCTTCCCTGTGGGGAACTATTTAACAAAAAATCATGTTAATAATCTTTTCATTTTCGTTTAAATTTAAGGAATGTTCTGCAGTATACACTTGTTCATATGTTTGAGTATTTATTTTACTCAGCAAGGATGCATTACACTGATCAAAAGTGACAGTAAAGAAATGTATAATGTTACAAATATTTCTATTTTAAACAAATGCTATTCTTTTGAACTTTCGATTAAAATAATCCTGAAAAAAATGTATCACAGTTTCCACAAATTTTAATTTTTTTATAAGTAGCACAACATTGATGATAATAATCAGAAATGTTTCTTGAGCAGTAATTATTATGATTTTTGAAGTATCACATGATACCGAAAACTGTAGTAATGATGTTGAAAATGCAGAAAATGTAGCTTTGCCTTCAAAGGAATAAATAGCATTTTGAAAGAAAACAGTTATTTTGAATTGTAATAATATTTTAATTTTTTTTATTTAACTTTTATTTATATAGCACTATTAAAACAACACATGTTGACCAATGTGCTTTACATAATCTCAATATACAGATTATAATAATAATAATAATACAAATGATCAGCATAAAGAATATGCCATGGCAAACAAATATGTCTTTAGCTGTGCCTTAAAGCATGTACAGAGTCAGCATCCCTGACATATAAAGGTAAACTATTGCAAAGTCTTGGTGCTTCTGCCGCAAACACACGATCCTCTTTCTGGCTCAACTTAGTCCTTGTAACTTTAAGTACATTTTGAGTTGTTGATCTCAATCGTCTTCCACTCTGATACTCAATTAACAGCTCTGATAGATAAGTGAGTGCAAGGCCATGCGAAGATTTATACATTAATAAAAGAATATTAAAATCAATCCTGTTCTGTTCCGGAAGCCAGTGTAAAGAAATCAAAATAAAATATTAACTAACAGTCTTGCAGCAGCATTTTGAATCTTTGCAACCTTAGGATAGATGCTTGACTAATACTCTTGTATAACAAATTGCAATAATCAAGTCTTGATGATATGAGAGCATGAATTGCAATTTCAAGATTGCATGATTGCATCTTGGCCAGATTTCTCAAATGAAAAAAACTTGATGATTGATCTGAGTGTTCATCTTCAAGCCAAGGAGCTATCAATATAAACAGCCAAGTTTTTAACATGTTCTTTACAAACAAAGACAACGGGCCAAAATTAAACTGCTACCTGGTTCCTCTGGGGCCGAACACTACAACCTCTGTCTTGTTCTCATTGAGATATAAAGGCCAGCCATGTTTTTAAATCAGAGAGGCACGACAGGAGGTGTTGTAAATACACTTGCAAGTTATCTGTGTAGCATTGAAACGCTATGCCATACTTCTTAAAGATGTCTTCTAACTGAAGCATATAGAGTGAAAATAGTGTGGGGACAGAATAGAGCCTTGAGGCACACCACATATAAGCGATATTGAGCTAGATGTATGTGCGCCAAATCTCACTGCCATGTTTCTATCAGTCAAATCTGACTTACGCCAATTTAAAGCCTTTCCCTGAACCCCCACATAGCCGCTCTGTGTGATCTAATGTATAAAAGGCGGAAGTTATATGTAATATTTCACAATATTGGTGAAAATAAGAGACATCGTTCAAAAACTTTTTACCTAGAATAATTTTAGTTCATAAAAGCAAAAAAAAAGTTTGTGATATGATCGAAAAAGAAGTATTTTATGTATAAACTCACAGATTGGTCCGATCAGTGTTGTCCGCAGCAGCGCTCACCCCCTTGAGGTCCAGTTTCTTGCGATACATGAGTTCGAGTTCGGCCATCGTTTGGAGATGAGCCTTCTTCAGCTGCTCTAGTTTACAGTAGTACTCTTGGTTTGAGAAGTAGAACTCCCTGAGATCGATGCGATCGTCCGTCACGCGGTAGTCTTTGATCAACAGCGCATTGCTGTCTTTAGCAGGAGGGTCATCGGTCATCAGCTCAGATCCAGAGTCGTACTCCATCTATGAAGAGACACACAAACAATGATACTTTCACTGAAATCCATATCATAGCTTAAGATATTTCATAAGATTATGATGCTTTAATTGACCCAAAAACAGTGTTTATATGGTGAAATCAAAGAGTGTTGGTTATAAGCCCAGTGTTTTAATGTTACACTCCTTGTAAACAGTTGTGTGCGGTTAGTAGTCGTGTGTGTAACAAGACGAGTCTCTCTGCGTGTAAGCTGTTAATCTGCAGGTCTGTCAGCTTTAAGGCCAGATGGCTGATTGTGTTCTTCATTCATACACGAGACTGTCTCACGGTTCTCCACATGAACCCAACACTGTATTACACACACACTTATACAGGCAAATAAGGATATCTATTACACGTTTGGCAAATTTATGAATCATTTGAGCTTTTTAGGGTGATTTAGCTACATTTAGCTTACCTAAGTAACTGCAAATCATAACCACAACCACAGAAGCTTATTGATTTACTTCAAAATTATGATAGCATGCTTAGGCCATAACGGTTTAACAGCTTAATCCGTCCTCTTCATCATCATTAGTGAGCTGTTTAACCACATCTAGTGTATTACACAACTATTCTTTTCAATATTGTATTTTTAAAATCATGTTTAAGCCCAAACAATGTACATTGTCAGAAAGATATTGACTGAAAACTTCTTAAATCGTTTTATTTCTTTGTAATACGCCTAATGTATCTCCACACGGTATGCAAAACTATTAGTAATCTTAAAAAGGACGTTCTCTTGGTAGTTTAATGGATAGTAAAAGCAGTTTATTAGGGTTTTGTCACCTCTTTCTCATAGTGCCTGCTGTCCGGGCGCGCGGGCAGCGATCGCTCTCTCTCGTACTGAGCTAACGGGACTTTAGTGTGCGGATCCACCGGCGTCTTCAGACAGGACATCACCAGGACATTAGTGCGGTGAGACTTCTTCATATCCGTCTCTTTCCAGACTACAACAATCAAATGAATGAATAACTATCTGACCGCTTTTCGACTGTAACCAGAGCCATATAGAGAGAGAGTTGCGACAACTCCATTCACTCCAATGGAACGTTTTTTTTTACAGCAATGGCGGCTCGTGGAGCCTCTCAAAAGTTCCCGGAAGTAGCAGCAAACACATGCAGCGCCATAGAGATGCAGCAGAACAAACCGTTTGCGACGCACTTTTAAAAGGTTAGATGTTTAAAAAAAATATTGTATATTATCAGTACATTTGAATAAAAGTAACTTGTACTTTAAAACCTCCTAGTAGATTATTACTCATTAAATTAGTAGATTTAAGAGATGTTATCAGATAACTAACAGATTAGTCTAGATTGGCTACTGGATAAAGTTAGTAACGAACACCCTATTAATTGTAAAATCTGTTCTCTTAATTCAGTTTCATCCATCGTTTTTGGAATTAGAGAAAAAGAATCTAAACATATATTTTTTTATCCCCATGCAGCACAGCAAACCATGGTGGAGACTATGCAAGGACAACATGAAAGAAAGGACACAGACAAAATGCTTGGCATGCTATTACATTTATTAGAATTGTATTCATTAATTGCTGTAAATAGTTAATTGCATTTATTTGAATAAAAATACAAAAAAGTAATATTGTAATATATTATTATTTAAAATAACTGTTTTCCATTTTAAAATGGCATTTATTCCTGTGATGCAAAGCTGAATTTTCAGCATCATTACTTTTGAACGGCAGTGTACATGTTTATATGAGTACAAAACAGATGCTTAAGTTGTTTTAAACCTAAATATATTGTGTATATGAATAAGTATTGTAAGAAATACACATTAAATATATAATATTTATAATACACTAAGTAATTATATTACTATATATAATTGTAAGAATTGTAAACAATAAGCTTAATTTTCATTGTTTCATTCACAGTTCATTGACCCATTGTGCGGTGCGAGCTGACAATCACCTGTCACCAGCCTGTCTCTGTACTATCTGAAAGTCATAAATATGACATTAGTTACCATGAGATTAGTGAAAACAATGAATATAACGTAACATAAAAAGGGAACAGCAACCTGTCTTTATACAAGTTAGAATATACTTGAAATAAGTTAAGGCAAATAACGGTAATCGAACACTAATCCTCAAATATTAGCTGATTTAAATACTTTAAAAACAACATCGCTGTAACTACATACTCAAGTTACATACATATGTCGGTGTGTTATATAAATATATAAAATAAATGCATTTATTGCCTACTAATTACCAAAAATCGCAGTTCTGTCACTCTATTCTTACAGTTTGAATTGCCCGCCAAAGCACTTCCTGGAACTATCTGAAGTCTACGTGAATCACGTGACGACCAAGCATTCTGAACTTCCGTTGTCGCAACTCTATCTCTATATGGCTCTGACTGTAACGAGTGCGCGTCTCCTTGACGACCGCGTAGCGTCGGGAAGCCGCAGTGACGCTCAGCCGCGGGAGCGCGCACGTACAAAACCGCCATTAACGGTTTATTTCTGAATGTTGGAGGTTTGAGTTTATTTACATAAAAATAAAATTGTATTTTTTCATGATTACTGTACTAATGGATGTCCAAAGTAATTACATTTAAACAAAATAATCTAGCTAGTTTTTAACCGATTGGCACACCAAAATATGTGACCCTGAACCACAAAACCCTACATTTTTTACGAAATTGAGATTTATACATAATCTGAAAACGGAGTAAATTAGCTTTCCATTGATGTATGGTCTGTTATGATAGGGCAATATTTGGTTGAGATACAACTAATGTTATTTAAAAATCTGGAATCGTAGGGTGCAAAAAAATTAAGTATTCTAAATATTCCATATTCTAAATATGAAATCATATTTAAAGTTGTCCAAATTAAGTCCATGGCAATGCATATTACTAAGCAAAAATTAGGTTTTGATATATGTACGGTAGGAAATTTACGAAACATCATCATGGAACATGATCTGTACATGAATATCCTAATGATTTTTAGCATAAAAGAAAATCTATAATTTTGACCCACACAATGTATTTTTGGTTATTGCTACAAATATACCTGTGCTGCGTATGACTTGTGCTCCAGGGTCACGTGTTAATTCAGGCCTGTGCTACCTCAAAGGTCTTGACTTCACAACTCTATCTGTATTCAACAAAATCATTAGATAATGTTAATTCTGACCATACAGAGATAATTAATAACAAATGATTAATAACCAAAACATAATTAGATATGCCCGAAAACATTTGCATAGCATTTTGTTTCCCATGTCTTCCCTTCCATTATTATTATTATGTCTATTTAAATTTGAAAGAGAAATCAGATGGTATTTTCCATGACTAGTGTACAAACTGATTTCCAATTACAGTAAATACATGTTAAAGAAATTAATCTAGCTGGTTTTAAATGCATATGACACCCAAATATGGTAGTTTTGGCAAGTTCCACCTCCAAATATCTTAAATATCTGTGTTCACTAAAATCATAAGATACAATTGAATTGGATCATCTTGGTTGTGGAAAATAACATTAATAAAAAACAATTTGGAAATAGATTATTTCATGACACTGACACCCAGGAAATTATTTTTACAGAGCATAATTTTATTGGTGTTAACACAAATTGTAGCATTGTATAAACTGCATTCACCAACCCTGATACAGTAGTAAATTATATTATAAAAAATCTGCTTTGATCTATATGAGAAATACAAGTTTATTGCTTCAGGAAAATTGAGGCAAAAACTGATCCTGTTTTCCATTCTGGTTATATCTTAAAAACAAATTAAACAATGTAAAACTGGGTTTTAACTCGCAAGCTTGTTGCTTACAAGTGCGAATAGTCAGATCTTGATTTCAGACTTTCTCAGTTCTTAGAGCAGAGCCCTGTCTCTGATCAGATAAGACGATTAGCTAACTAGATTAAACTTACTGACATGCACTAATACACTGACCTCGACAACCACCATGCAAATCAATCACTACACGTATATCAAAGCCAAATAACAACAAGAGACGAGTTACGGTGTCAAAAAAACAACATTTTATTAAATTACGCCAGATAACAGCAACATGCAACGACAGATCAGCTGGTCTTATCGGGGTGCTAGCGTCGGTTTGGATCTTCCTTCACTAATCACATTGAGTTTATCGAGTGTTCACCTGCAGAAGAGACGAGTCATTAATGCGTGTGCATTTACAGTCAACAGCACTGCTAATTTTAGGGTTCTTTAAATACTCATTAGACAGCAAATCACTCACGAGATCATCAATCTTGAGGATGCTGCGGACCGTTTCAGTGGCGAAGGTGAGTGCGCTGATGGAGACCAGCAGAGGCTGAACGACCAGCTCCTCCAGGATGTTAGAGATCCCCCCCTGAGAGACCAGAAGACGCGTTAGATGCTTATTGTTGGAGATTTTTGTCAGTATGCAGCACTATTGATTGAAAGTCACCTTGCGGACGTTAATCCCGGCTGTTTTCTCTCCCTGTGCGTGTCTGTTGCGCAGCTCCGTGACCGTAGAGATGGGATTAAGACCAGCGTTCTCTGCCAGAGTCGAGGGAATGATCTCGAGGGCATCTGCGTACGCACGCACACAGTACGCCTCCATGCCGCCCAGACTGCGGGAATATTCTGCCAACCTCAGCGCCAGCTCAATCTCTGGTGCTCCACCGCCAGCGATCAGGGCCCTGCAGACGCACAGGAAGAGGAGGAGTTAGCAAACAGCTTCTACTGACTCCAAGACCCCAAAAACAAATCGCTGAAAATGGCCATCCAAGATGTAGATGAGTTCATTATTTCATCAGAATAGATTTGGAGAAATTTAGCATTACGTCTCTTGCTCACCAGTGGATCATTTGCAGTGAATGGGTGCCGTCAGAATGAGAGTCCAAACTGCTGATAAAACCATCTCAATAATCCACACCACTCCAAGAATTAATGACTTGAATTGAAACGCTGCGTGTTTGTATGAAACAAAACAATAAAAAGCGTGTTCCTGTGGCTCAGTGGTTAGAGCATTGCGTTAGCAGCGCAAAGGTTATGGGTTCGATTCCCAGGGAACACATGTACTGACAAAAAAATGTATAGCCTGAATGCACTGTAAGTCACTTTGGATAAAAGCGTCTGCTAAATGAATAAATAATTGAGGCGTTTTAAATTCAAACCATTTCTTCTGGCCAGTTCAAAATCAATAATAACTCTTCCTCCAGTAAAAAAGTCAATCAGTGTTGTCCTCTCACATCAAAATAAACCCACATATTTGTCTAGAACTGTTTTGGCTGGTACACTGTGTTTGATCCGTGCACATTTCTCTCCTGATTTAGACCAGACTAATACTTATGGAGAGATGACTCCTATTTTAGCTGGAGACATTAGTTTAAAGTAGATTTGGTTCTTGCAAACGTGCAGCTTTTCGCTTCACAAGACATTAATTGATGGATTTGAGTGGTGTGGATTATTGTGATTGATGTTTGGACTCATTCGGACGGCACCCATTCACTGCAGAGCATCCACTGGTGAGCAAATTATGTAATGCTACATTTCTACAAATCTGTTGAAGGAAAAAACACTCATCTACATCTTGGATGGCCTGAGGGTGAGTAGATTTTCAGCAAAAAATCATTTTGGGTGAACTATTCCTTTAATGCAGAGGTTCTCAATTCCAGTCCTCGCGCCCCCCCCGCTCTGCATATTTTGCATGTCTCTCTTTGTTAACACACCTGATTCAGATAATCAGCTCGTTAGAAGTGCGCTCCGTGCATGAACTGTGTTCCGATTGACATGCTCCCTACACAGGGTCCGTTGCTCCCTACACAGGGTCCGTTGCTCCCTACACAGGGTCCGTTGCTCCCTACACAGGGTCCGTTGCTCCCTACACCGGGTCCGTTGCTCCCTACACCGGGTCCGTTGCTCCCTACACCGGGTCCGTTGCTCCCTACACCGGGTCCGTTGCTCCCTACACCGGGTCCGTTGCTCCCTACACCGGGTCCGTTGCTCCCTACACAGGGTCCGTTGCTCCCTACACAGGGTCCGTTGCTCCCTACACAGGGTCCGTTGCTCCCTACACAGGGTCCGTTGCTCCCTACACAGGGTCCGTTGCTCCCTACACAGGGTCCTTTGCTCCCTACACAGGGTCCTTTGCTCCCTACACAGGGTCCTTTGCTCCCTACACAGGGTCCTTTGCTCCCTACACAGGGTCCATTGCTCCCTACTCCCTGAGCAGGGAAATCCGCTGAAGTTTACTTTATTTCAGAACATTCATTCATGGATTTGCGCTGCGCAACGTCTTCACGCACAGACGAGTGTGACATCATATACCTCTGTAAATATATACAATTTTAATTCACGTCTTGCACACTTCAATGCACTTTGAATGGAATATATACGTTCGCTTCGAACTGGAATCATGGAGGAATATCCTGTGATGTCCACTTCGCAGGGCACTTACGTTCCAATAGAACAAACATCTGAAGCGATATGAGTGACATACGAAATACGCAGAGCGGGGGGGCGCGAGGACTGGAATTGAGAACCGCTGCTTTAATGGAACGGTTACTAAATCATGCCATGCTGGAAATGGTCAAATATCAGCCAGCTAATGATTAATAATTGAGTTGAGAAATCCATAAAATTTAAGAGCGTTGTAACCTCTTCTTGACCAGACAGCGGATGACGCAGAGGGCGTCATGGATGGATCGCTCCGCCTCCTCAATCACCAGTTTGTTGGAACCACGGACGACAATACTGACCGTCTTCCCTGGATTTAAACATCCTGTGATCTACAAGCACAAATCAAACACTGCTGACGTAATCCAGCACGGACAGAATAAAACCACATCGGGAGTAAGTGTCAATAAATAAACGCTTAAGAAAATATCAATTCATCAATTATGTTCCTCGTCCTGTATGCATGAGACAAAACAAAACATGTTCAGCTGGAGATGCATCTGGGTTATAAAATATAGGTTACCTTCACTAGTTTGCCAGATCCGTCCAGGCTAACCTCTTCTGCTAGCTCTGCTGTTCCCAGCATCTCTGGAGTGAACTGATCAATATGAGCTATGGGTTTAGTGCCAATAGTCTGATGGGAGAGAAGAAAAAGACTTGTGAGGTTTAGCAGAATGTGTATTTGATAGGAGACTAACTTTACACTCATATGCATCATAAAGGGAGTTTTGTTTTTTAATAGTTTCATACCTTGCAGATGAATTCAATGTCCTCCCTCTCAATGTCTTTGACCACCATGATCTTCATCTTATTCAGGAAGTGAACGGCCAGGTCACTCAGAGCATCTCTGAAAGAGCAATCACGAGCGGCATGAGACCCTCTGGCAGACGCCTGACAGACTTTATATTACACTACTACGCTTATATTGAAGATTGAGCTTGATCAGTGACACGGCGTGTCGTACCTCAGGATGGATTTCTGGATGAGCAGCACGGTGCAGCCGGCCTTCTTAATCTGTTTGATCAGATTGAGGATGTAAGCTCTCTCCTCCCGGAGCACACGGTCCATCTGAGCGTAGTCCGACACCACAATCTGATTGTCCATCTGTCCCGCACAAACCATTAACACAACAACTGTAATCCTGAACACCAATGGCTGCTGTTATATATCAGTTTGAAGTGGGGGTGTGCCATATTGAAAAAAATGATATCTCGATATTTTTTGGGATTTTTGGGATAACGATAATTAGACGATATTTTGCAGAGTGTGTTCTTGTGCTGATATCTGAATACTGTGGACAGCTGCAGTTTATGACATGAGCTCAGTTCACATCAGTGATAAAATTAATATTTTCATTTAAGTTTAAATAGATTTTTACCTTTTAATAAAGCAATTTTTTTCTAAAAGTCTACATCTTTTGAGTCAATTTTGTTTAATTTAATCAGTTAATTAAGATAATACACATTTAGGCTGTTACTAAACAAATGAAACGAGTATCATCAACATGAATCTCTGCAGAAGCTGCATCTGAAGTGTTTAGATGTGTTCACACACTGTTTAATGCAGCTTAGAGGGATATGGAGCGCTTTAACCAGTTACAAATGCATCATTTGACGTTTTAAACATAAAACATTCAATACTGATATTTAAAATTATAAAAGAAAATGAAAATAGACTTT
This sequence comes from Schizopygopsis pylzovi, assembly GCA_027422435.1. NCBI lineage: Eukaryota > Metazoa > Chordata > Actinopteri > Cypriniformes > Cyprinidae > Schizopygopsis > Schizopygopsis pylzovi. The sequence continues at coordinate 5,492,621 of CM049822.1, read as the reverse complement.
AAAAGTGAAATTAAATCGCCAGCAGGTGGCAGCACGTCACTGGTAATAAGTGAGTCATTGTGACTGAACCGAATCATTTAAACGAATGAATCATTTAACAAGTGAGTCACTGCGACTGAACCGAATCATTTAAACGAATGAATCATTTAACAAGTGAGTCACTGCGACTGAACCGAATCATTTAAACGAATGAATCATTTAACAAGTGAGTCATTGCGACTGAACCGAATCATTTAACAAGTGAGTCACTGCGACTGAACCGAATCATTTAAACGAATGAATCATTTAACAAGTGAGTCACTACGACTGAACCGAATCATTTAAACGGTTCATTGATTCATTCAGGAAGAATCACTGAGACTCAAAACATCGCTGTAGCTGTTTGGAATTATTTTTGTCAGCGAAATGCAGCAAAAAAAGGCAATATGGTGTCTAAAACGTAAGTATCTTAATATTAACTTATTGTTTATTGAACTGTTGTATACAATCAATATCACATTTGTAATCATGCTTATTTTTGAAGATAAAACGGCACACTTTGTGTGATTTGAATCATATGAAATGTAAATTTATACATTTTCTTCCCCATATCTTGAATTTTGCGAGCACTCTTAATGCATTTTAATCGACTGAATCATGCAGTGAAAGAACACGCTCTAAATGCGCGCGTGCACTGTTTAACCCCTTCATCACCACGCAGGCTAATGTATGCGTTTAACCCCTTCATCACCACGCAGGCTAATGTATGCGTTTAACCCCTTCATCACCACGCAGGCTAATGTATGCGTTTAACCCCTTCATCACCACGCAGGCTAATGTATGCGTACACTCCGTAACGTAGCTGTTTGGTTTTTGCAAAATACTCGATAATGTCAAATTGCACATCGTTAAAACAACAATTACGATATTACCACAGACGATATATATCGCACACCCCTAGTTTGAAGCATGATCACATACATCAGTTTTAGGTGCGGACAGGCAGAACTGGATGAGGCCGATTTTGGCCTTCTCCACACGGGACACTCCAGTGTTCACCACCCTCTGAGTCAACACCAGACCATCCACCAGCTCACAGTCATCAATGGTCCCGCTGCAGACACAAACACAATGAATCTGCTTCTGCAAAGAGAAACTACGAATGCATTCGGCCTGATAACTGACTGAGCAATATTTCAGTTCTATCCTGCGTCTCACCCGAGTTTCTTGACAATGCGGATATTGCGGAGATCTACGCTGGTGGCGGTGGCGGGGTCAATGGCCTTCATGACAGCATCGACGCTCATGGGCGCGAGGAGGCTGGAGTATTGAGACACCACCTTAGAGCAGAGCGAGGTGGTGGCGCTGTTCAGAAGAGTCTCGCGGTCACTGAGCTGCACCGGCTGACTGATGGACGTCAGGATCTCCACACCTTTATCTACGGCCTTCTGGAAGGACTCGGAAATGATGGTCGGGTGGATTCCTGGCATGACAAACAGAGCAGAAACATCATGCTGAATTTATTGTCAAATACACATAACTATGACCAATGAAGAATAAGTGTCCCAAGCCTAAATGGTTGAAAATGGCTGTGAAAGATCTCTTCACTGTATCAAAGGACTCAATGCAGAATATGCTTTGAATCGATTACAATTCAAAGAAACAACTTTTTTTTAAATATGCTAATTTTCCAACTCCCCAAGAGTTGAGTTTTACCGCTTTCGAATCCTTTCAGCAAATCTCCGGGTCTGGCGGTAGCACTTTTAGCATAGCTGAAGGTAACTAGGGACTACTTTCAGGCGTTGTGTAATATCATTGCGCCTGCTGCACTCATGGTACGGCTGCAAAGCTCCTGGATTATTACGCCGGAGTGAGAATATAGTTCCTAGCCATATCGGCCTAAACAATCACAACTTTTCATTTTCCATCAGTCTTAGTACACGATGTCACTACAGAAGAGTCAAGCTTTAAATAGAAAACTATCGAAACTCTTTTCTTTTTTGATCGAGATGCTAACGGTCTAATCAGATTCAATGATCTATGCTAAGCTAAAAGTGCTACCACCAGACCCGGAGATCGGCTGAATGGATTCAAGAACGGTAAAACTCAACTGTTTAACTCTCGGGGAGTTGGAAAATTAGCATATTTAATAAAAAAGTGGCGTGTTCCTTTAAAGGGATGGTTCACCCATAATTCTATCATCATTTACTCATCCTCAAGTTGTTTCAAACCTGTATAAGTTTCTTTCTTCTGCTTAACACAAAAAAATATATATTTTCAAGAATGTTGGGAACCAAACGGTTGATGGTAGCCATTAACTTCTATAGTACAGAAAAAAACACTATGGAAGTCAATGGCTACCGTCAGCTGATTACCAACATTCTCCAAATGGTCTACTTTTGTGTTCAACAGAAGAACGAAACGCTTAAATGTTTGAAACAAGTGGAAGGTGAGTAATTGAGGACAGAATTTTAACTTTGGGGATGTCCAGCTCATAGCGAACATTAAGAGTTCATGTAACTCAAGCTTACCTTTCTGCAGCAGTTTAGCGCAGGCATCAAGAAGAGCTCCAGCAATCACCACCACTGATGTAGTGCCATCACCAGCCTCAATATCCTGAGCTTTAGACAGCTCCACCATCTGAAACACACAAGAAACATCCCATAATACTCCACACATTCACTGGGAATCATCTCGATCTGATTCAGTTCTTGGGTTTGATTCCATTCGATTGTTTTATTGATGTGCTGCACTGCTCTCATAGTTCACTTCCACATTAATAATGTAATGACAACATCATTAACTAGCATTTATTGATCAAATATGTGAATCAATTTAAACGTGTAGACAATAGAAACAGACAAGTCAAGCTACGGAGAAGCAAATTCAAATTCAGGGATTCGAAACGATATCAATCTAACTCAAAAACATTCATTTAGCACGTTCAGGTTATGATTTACCAATCATAAATCAATGATTTACCATTTTGGCCGCGGGATGCAGCACCTGCATCTGTTTGAGGATCGTGGCTCCGTCATTCGTGATGGTGACGTCTCCTTTCCCATCCTGAATCTGCAGAGAACAAATACAGACATGTCAAATCAAGCAAAGACATTTCATAATTCAGATTTAGATCAGGAAATCAGAAAAACAAACCATTTTATCCATGCCCTTAGGGCCCAGACTTGTTCTGATGGCATCTGCGACAGCTGTAAAAAACACAAGACAGGATCGATCCTAAATCATTACACCTGCTGCTATTTTATATACACACACACACATACATCATACACACACATACATATATATATATACACACACAATACATATATATATATATATATACACATCACAACACATATATATATATATATATCACACATACATAATATATATACATACACACACACATATATACATATACACACACACATATACACATATACACACACACATATACACATATACACACACACACACAACATACATACACACACACACACATATATATACACACACACACACACACACACACATATATATATACACACATACACACACATATACACACACACACACATATAATAACACACACACACACATATACACACACTATACACACACACACAACATATACACACACAACACACACACACACACACACACTACCGGTTTAAATATGAAATATATCATACATAAATGTTTTTTAACATGAAACATTTCACATATATAATAATTTATAAATTAATTTCTGATCTGAAGTCACTAAAATGAAAATACAGACATTTATATTCTATTGAGCACATGTTAAACATAATACAAAAAAAAGATTTGTAAGTTTGTTAGAAAATCTAATTTTCTAGAAACATTGAAGACTTTTTATGGATAGCGAATTTAACTTGCGTGACGCTCTTTTATTATTTGTTGGTTTAATACCTCGACTTTCTTCATGCTTTGTGTGTTCATGACGGAGTTCATAAAGAAGACCACACCTTATAAGGACGCAAGTGAGCGTGCATTGGGATTATAAGAAGCATAACTCGTCACAGCTTCATATTCCTCATCTGAAGCTGCCATATCTGCAGAACTGAGTCAAACGATACGGCCATGTTTATAACGGAGCAGGGCTTTTATTGTCTCGTGCTCCACTCTGTCATGGGCTGCAGCGATACACTAAAACCATCCCCTGCGAGTGTTTCTCGCAGCTTTAAGCAGAATATCACTCTTTCTCTCACCTTTCGCGGCGCTGATGTTGCTGAAGCGGATCTGGGCGGGTTTGTCCCGGTCCACATACGCGCATCCCATGTTTTTAAACCCGTTTACAGCCGCTACGGCTTTAGGCATGCTGGCTAATATTGATGTTGTTTCGTTCCTCGGAAATCACAGACGATGATGGACGCTATCCGGTCTCTCTGGGACGTCTGTGCGGTTCGGATGGGTTCAGATAACACTCGGCTCGGATATCCCACACAGAACCTTCCAGATCCACCGGTCGCGACAGGAACAGAGAAAGGACCCCGAGCGTGACAGTGCAGCGCGTGAGGATGACGTATAGGGCTGTCTTAAAATCATGCCCAGCGTAAATGCAGATTCAGTGTAAGGAAATGTGGGTTAAAAGAACGCTGTTTATGCATGTATGTCAGAGTATGCTGTGTGTGTTAAATGATTTATAGTATATAACTCAGGCAGTTTCCGTGCTTTAGTATTGCATTAGTTACATATAAAGTTTGAGTGAGACAGTGAGCTGTTCATAATAAACACACGAGTGCGCGCGTGGAAGCAGCGCTGCTCTGTCTGTAGGTTTGACTGAAGCACGCGAGCACTGGCGCAGTGAAGGTAAGCTGGACATGATGAGCACGTTTATATAATACCACAGCTGCCATTTGTGTTTCTCATATACAGCATGTGTAATGAACTGATGTAGCTTTCATGATGTGTTTTTACAGACTTTTTTCTTTCATAGAAATCCTAAATATTTAGTCCTTATATCATGATGATGCTATTTTGTATCCGTCTCCATCTATGTGCTTTCAGCTTTCAACTAACAAATATGCACATTTTTATCAAAGCGTGATATATGTGCATTCATGGTAATACTAGCCAAGATGTTTTCTTTAATGAAAACCGTGATAATAATAATACAGATTATAAATGGCATGTAAAGTGTTTGATAGACTCACTCATAAATAGATACATTTCTAGTTCTTGAAGTTTTATGCATTTATTTTTATGAAGTTTTCCTACATTTTTTTGGATTGCATTTAGAGTGTTTTGCAAGATAAATACATGAAATATTTGTGCATACTGTTTATTAAATGCTATGGCATTTTACAACATTTAATAGTATATTCAAGTTATGAATTAATGTTTGCCACACAACTACTACATTTTCTAAATATGATTTTTTTATTAAAATGTTACTCAAATAATAGATATGTAAATGCATGGAAATACAAAATAACATTTTATTGATTGAAAAAGTATTAGATTTTAGTTGGCATAATGCATTATTAATAAAACAGGTTGTGTCTTCAGTTTAGCATCATATATGAACTATTCCTTGAATAAATCAATGTGTCATCACATCAATAAACACTCTGACATTTATTTAGGACAAATTGCATTATATTTAATTATAGTTTTTGCCTTTTTTTGTTAGAAGCATGCTCAGAATTTGTGAAACTATGATTCTCATTTAAAATAATTATTGTAATTGTAACAGACTTATCTTAGTATAAATATATATATACATAACCAACATATCTTTATTAAAAATAGTCTTTTATTTTTGTATGTAATGTTTTTGCCTTTTTTTTTGTCTGAGGTATGCTCAGAATTTGTGAAACTTTAATTCTCAAAAAAAATATTGTAATTGTAACATATTAATCTTATTATAAATATACATAAACTTAACCAACATATCTTTATTAAAAATAGTCTGTATTTTTAGATTTGAATTGCATTATTAATAAGTTTGAGATTGTGTCTTCGGTTTCACATCCTATATGAACTAATCCAAAAATAGTGTCGTCATATCTTTAAATATGGTGACATTTATTGAGGACAATATTGCGTAACATGTGATGATATATTTTTCTCTCAGCAGGATGCTGTCCCTCAAACAGAAGGACCGGCCCATCGTCAGAAAGCTGTTGTGCGCCGGCTGCTGTGTGAGATGCGTGCTGCGCTTCTGCTGTGTGGGAACCAGCTCCGCTTACAGACGATGCTACCAGGTCTCTCCTCTTTCCTGACAATCACCAGGATTTAGCTGCATCATTGTGTGTGTGTGTGTGTGTGTGTGTGTCTGTCTGTGTGTCTGTGTCTCTGTCTCTGTGTGTCTGTGTGTGTGTCTGTGTCTGTGTGTGTGTCTCTGGCTGTGTGTCTGTGTCTGTGTCTCTGTCTGTGTCTGTGTCTGTGTCTGTGTCTGTGTCTCTGTCTGTGTGTCTGTTTGTCTGTGTCTGTGTGTCTCTGTCTCTGTGTGTGTGTGTCTCTGTGTCTGTGTGTCTCTGTGTGTGTGTGTGTGTGTGTGTGTGTGTGTGTGTGTCTCTGTGTGTCTCTGTCTCTGTGTGTCTCTGTCTCTGTCTCTGTGTCTGTGTCTGTGTGTGTGTCTCTGGCTGTGTGTCTGTGTCTCTGTCTGTGTGTGTGTCTGTGTCTGTGTCTCTGTCTGTTTGTCTGTGTCTGTGTGTCTCTGTCTCTGTGTGTGTGTGTGTGTGTGTGTCTCTGTGTCTGTGTGTCTCTGTCTCTGTGTGTGTGTGTGTGTGTGTGTGTGTGTGTGTGTGTGTGTGTGTGTGTGTGTCTCTGTGTGTCTCTGTCTCTGTGTGTCTCTGTCTCTGTGTCTGTGTGTGTGTGTGTGTGTGTGTGTGTGTGTGTCTCTGTCTCTGTGTCTGTGTGTGTCATTGTCTCTGTCTCTGTGTGTCTCTGTCTCTGTGTCTGTGTGTGTCTCTGTGTCTGTGTGTGTGTGCGTGTGTGTGTGTGTGTGTGTGTGTGTGTGTCTCTGTCTCTGTGTGTCTCTGTCTCTGTGTGTCTCTGTCTCTGTGTCTGTGTGTGTGTGTGTGTGTCTCTGTCTCTGTGTCTGTGTGTGTCATTGTCTCTGTCTCTGTGTGTCTCTGTCTCTGTGTCTGTGTGTGTGTGTGTGTCTCTGTCTCTGTGTCTGTGTGTGTCATTGTCTCTGTCTCTGTGTGTCTCTGTCTCTGTGTCTGTGTGTGTGTGTCTCTGTCTCTGTCTCTCTGTCTCTGTCTCTGTGTCTGTCTGTGTGTGTGTGTGTCAATAATGCACCTTAACGTTTGTAGGACTTACACAAGGAGCTTCTGGCCTTCATCAGTGAGGAAGACAGCCTTCAGTCCCATGATGCCTCTGGTGAGGAGAACACCGCCGCCCCGCTGAATAAACGCATGAGAGTAGATGAGGATCCTGTCACACCAGCGCAGACGGACTCGGACGTTTGTCCCGTCTGCTTAGGAGTCCTGCAGGACTTCTGTGATCCCAGCTTCGCCGAACAGGTGTGTGTTGGGCTGATCTGTATTCTGCTGCTGTGTGAACATTGCTGATGAATCATCACCTGCAGGTGTCGGATGCTGTGAGAAAGCACCAGTATGAGTTTGACAGTCTGGTGCTGACCGTTTCTCTTCCCGCTCAGCTGTCCGTCAGAGAGGTGAGTCCTGCCGCCGGGAACGGGGTGGAGATGGAAGCACAATAGACCATTATCTTTTCTGCTAAAACAAGATGCAAGTTCAGAAGTAAAAGCGTCCGAAGCCCTGCTCGGCTTATAACATAGCAAACGAGGATGTCCCGTTCACAAAATTCAATTCATATTAGGCCTACTACCAATGAAAGAAACGGTTGAATGTTAAACACTTTTGTTACCATATAACTATAAACTATGATAAAGTTCATCAGCATGCATCCCATAATAATAACATTTGCGACCAAATTATGTGCTCCTGCAACAGATTGAACAAAGTTAGTCGCAAAAGAGCGACCAGTGGGAAGAATAAGTCTAGAGCCCCGAATAAGTATAAATATGTCATTAATATCAATTGTATATATGTGTGTGTATGTGTGTTTATATATATATATATATATAGGATTGATATACATCAGATATTAGTATAGATATTAGTTTTGTTATAGAAATAAATAAACATTTATAGAAAATATATATTTAATTTTTAATAAATACATTCACACACACACACACACACACACACACACACACACATATATATATATATATATATAAAACTCCTAATCCCAGCTGAACACTTCTGGTGTGACTTTAAATGAGACACAAACTCATCACCAAACACTAATGACTTGTGCATTCATTATATGGACAAAAGTACTGGCACCCCTTCTTTAGAAGAGAAAAAGGCATTTCCAAACTGTGACAACAAAGATGGAAACATAATTCATGTTCTTCAAAATTGTATTTCCATCTCTGTTGCAACATGTTTGAAGTGTATGAAATGACGGTACCCATATGCACAAGTCATTGGTGTTTGGTGATGAGTTTGTGGCTCATTTAAAGTCACACCAGAGGTGTTCAGCTGGGATTAGACCAGTCAAGTTCTTCCACACTGACTGAATCATCATTTCTCTTTGATTCTTGTCTTATACACAGAGACACTGTCATGTTAGAATAGAAAAGGCTGTCCAAACTGTTGCTATAACATTACAATTCCCTAGAATATCATTATATGCTTAAACATTAAGATTTGTACTCATGGAAATTACTAAAGTAGTCAAACCTTTCATTAGAAGGGGTGCCAATACTTTTGGCAATATAGGTGGTGTGTGTGTGTGTGTGTGTAAAATAAATAAATACATGTATAAATATTTGAATTTTGTGAACATTTTAAAACATGACTGAACTTGATGTGATAGAATTATAGATATATTTGTACTCCGAATCATCAAATAAGCTAATATTAGGCTTTTTTCCCAAGATGCATGGCTCTGTTATTACTTTATGATTGAAATGTGTTTCTCTGTACATATCCACAGCATGCCTGCTGGTTGCATGTCAAAAAAGAAGTCAGGTATGTAAGCAGCACACATTCCCATCATCCCTAGCAGCGGCAGCATCCGTATGACGTCCCATAATGCTGTGTTTCCAGGGAGAAGAGCATGTGTTTGGGTAAAGAGGATGTCATCCAGGTGAAGGACGCGTTCAAGTGGGCCGTACAGGGAAAGATCGGACAGGAACTGGGAGCTGCTGTCGTGGCCAACGTGAGTCTTTCTTCTCGACCGACTTTCTCTGAATAACTCTCTTATTATTGAATCTCTTAACTCTATGATCATCAGAGTCCGTGCGAAGTGAGCGTCGGCTTTACACATCCGGAAACTGAGGAGGACTGCCATTTCTTGTGAGTGGGTCAATGATAGTTTAATCATTTTTCTTGTGTTACACTAACTTTTGTGGCAGGTTTGAATGTTTGAGCAGACAATACTAAAACTTTTGTTAAAAAAAAAAAAATGAATGAATTTTGAAAATGGAGCATTTAAATCTATTTGCATTCAAACGTCTGCTAAATGCACAAATGTCAATTTAACTGTCATGTTGCCGTCATGAGTCCAAATGATGTCACTTCCTGGTTAACACAGATGTGTCTGTCTTTCTTTGCACAGAGCAAAAACCTGTCCAGACTGTTTCAAACCCAGCAAAAACAAAGCGGTATGCTTTCCAGTCTTCAATCTGTGTTCCTCACCTGTCGTATCAAAAGTGACCGTTGTGAATATGAAAGTAGTGTAGCTGTGTTCCTCACCTGTCAAATCAAAAGTGACCGTTGTGAATATGAAAGTAGTGTAGCTGTGTTCCTCACCTGTCAAATCAAAAGAGACCGTTGTGAATATGAAAGGTAGAGTAGCTGTGTTCCTCACCTGTCAAATCAAAAGAGACCGTTGTGAATATGAAAGTAGTGTAGCTGTGTTCCTCACCTGTCAAATCAAAAGTGACCGTTGTGAATATGAAAGTAGAGTAGCTGTGTTCCTCACCTGTCAAATCAAAAGAGACCGTTGTGAATATGAAAGTAGTGTAGCTGTGTTCCTCACCTGTCAAATCAAAAGTGACCGTTGTGAATATGAAAGTAGTGTAGCTGTGTTCCTCACCTGTCAAATCAAAAGTGACCGTTGTGAATATGAAAGTAGAGTAGCTGTGTTCCTCACCTGTCGTATCAAAAGTGACCGTTGTGAATATGAAAGTAGAGTAGCTGTGTTCCTCACCTGTCAAATCAAAAGTGACCGTTGTGAATATGAAAGTAGTGTAGCTGTGTTCCTCACCTGTCGTATCAAAAGTGACCGTTGTGAATATGAAAGTAGAGTAGCTGTGTTCCTCACCTGTCAAATCAAAAGTGACCGTTGTGAATATGAAAGTAGTGTAGCTGTGTTCCTCACCTGTCAAATCAAAAGTGACCGTTGTGAATATGAAAGTAGAGTAGCTGTGTTCCTCACCTGTCGTATCAAAAGTGACCGTTGTGAATATGAAAGTAGAGCAGCTGTGTTCCTCACCTGTCGTATCAAAAGTGACCGTTGTGAATATGAAAGTAGTGTAGCTGTGTTCCTCACCTGTCGTATCAAAAGTGACCGTTGTGAATATGAAAGTAGAGCAGCTGTGTTCCTCACCTGTCAAATCAAAAGTGACCGTTGTGAATATGAAAGTAGTGTAGCTGTGTTCCTCACCTGTCGTATCAAAAGTGACCGTTGTGAATATGAAAGTAGAGCAGCTGTGTTCCTCACCTGTCGTATCAAAAGTGACCGTTGTGAATATGAAAGTAGAGTAGCTGTGTTCCTCACCTGTCGTATCAAAAGTGACCGTTGTGAATATGAAAGTAGAGCAGCTGTGTTCCTCACCTGTCAAATCAAAAGAGACCGTTGTGAATATGAAAGTAGAGTAGCTGTGTTCCTCACCTGTCAAATCAAAAGTGACCGTTGTGAATATGAAAGTAGAGCAGTTGTGTTCCTCACCTGTCGTATCAAAAGTGACCGTTGTGAATATGAAAGTAGAGTAGCTGTGTTCCTCACCTGTCCAATCAAAAGAGACCGTTGTGAATATGAAAGTAGTGTAGCTGTGTTCCTCACCTGTCAAATCAAAAGAGACCGTTGTGAATATGAAAGTAGTGTAGCTGTGTTCCTCACCTGTCAAATCAAAAGTGACCGTTGTGAATATGAAAGTAGTGTAGCTGTGTTCCTCACCTGTCAAATCAAAAGTGACCGTTGTGAATATGAAAGTAGAGTAGCTGTGTTCCTCACCTGTCAAATCAAAAGAGACCGTTGTGAATATGAAAGTAGAGCAGCTGTGTTCCTCACCTGTCGTATCAAAAGAGACCGTTGTGAATATGAAAGTAGAGTAGCTGTGTTCCTCACCTGTCGTATCAAAAGTGACCGTTGTGAATATGAAAGTAGAGTAGCTGTGTTCCTCACCTGTCGTATCAAAAGAGACCGTTGTGAATATGAAAGTAGAGTAGCTGTGTTCCTCACCTGTCAAATCAAAAGTGACCGTTGTGAATATGAAAGTAGAGTAGCTGTGTTCCTCACCTGTCAAATCAAAAGTGACCGTTGTGAATATGAAAGTAGAGTAGCTGTGTTCCTCTTTGTCTCTCAGTCCATCTTCACCAGGATGGCTGTGGTTAAAGCTCTGGAGAAGATCTCTGAAGAGAAGTTTAGCAGGTGAGTGTTTTCAGTCTCCTGCTCGCTCGCACGAGACCGTTTTTGTTCGTTCAGTTTCTAAGCATGATGTATTGTGTGCAGGCATTACCCATGTCCACCTAAGAAAGCAAACACTGGGTGTACAGCGCTGGACACCACGTGTCTCCACACGTCTGTTTTCATAGCAGGTATGGCCAAAAATATTACTATATATATTGTCAGTGTTGGGAAGGTTATTTTGGAAAGTAACAGGTTACAAGTTAATAAATAGTGTAACTATTTCAATTACTTTATTAAAGCAATGTAACTGATTACTTTCTAAATTTCTAATGAATGTTTTTAGCTGTTTGAAACATGTAAAGCAGGCGGTTTAATATTATTTAGTACTCGACACTGATTACCTTCATCGCTTGAATTAAGATTATAATAATTTAATTTAAAGCACAGCCGCCGCAAAATCAGACTTTAACACCTCTTTGTACGTTGAGATCATTCTGAGGTTAAATACAGATTTAATATCATAACTAGATATAGTTTAGTAGCTATGTTACTGTTTTGATATCAAATCTTTGCATCGCTATGACCGGAAACAATGGCATCTATAACAATGCCTTGAAAAAAACACTTAATCTAAAACATAAAGCATATACATAAACCCAAATAGGAAATAAAACAGTTATCAAAAAGCATATGTTGGTGACACTTTAGAATAGGGAACACTTATTCACTATTAACTGTCTTTTCCCTCAATAAACTACTAATTTGCTGCTTATTAATAGTTAAGTTTAGGTGTTGGGTAGGATTGGGGATGTAGAATATGGTCATGTAGAATAAGGCATTAATATGTGCTTAATTACTACTAATAAATGGTTAATATTCTAGCAATATGCATGCTAATAAGCAACTAGTTAAGAGACCCTAAAATAAAGCGTTGCCCATGTGTCCTAAACTCCTGATACATCGGTGTTTCATATTTTAGAGCAGTCTTTGCAATTTATGAAAGATATCAATTAAATCTGTATGTGAGTGAATAAAAAATCAGATTCAAAGGCACATGATCTTCAGAAATCATGCTGATTTGCTGCTCAAGAAACATTGTTATCAATGCTGGAAACGGTTGTGCTGCTTCACAGTTTTGTGAAAAACATTATACATTTTTTTCAGGATTCTTTGATGAATGGAAAGTTCATAAGAACAGCATTTATTTAAAAACAGATCTTTTGAAACGTTATCAAAGACTAAAGAAAACCTAAGACAGGGGTAACCAACGTGGTGCCCGCATGACGTTTCTAGCGCCGGCTGATATCATATCGAGATTAAGAGAATTTATGTTAATAATGATAATAAGCTCTGGACATTTTTACTCAATATGGATTAATCTAACATCCTATCGCACAACATAAATAAATGTTACAGCAGCCAGTCAGTGCATGTCACTAATAATATTGTTCATGTGTCTCTGTGTGAATGCGAGGAGTGGTTTCATCTGATACACAAACTCAAACACACGTGACTCGCAGTGTTTTCAGCGTCTGTGTCTCGTTATATGAGGACAAGAACACATGGACTTCATCTCCAGAGCTGCTCTGAGAATCAGTTCACTAGCGGTTTCATTTGAGAAAGATTACGTCAAGTTCACGCTGAAACTGAAAGACCTTCGCGACAAGCCGTCAAAATAAAAGTCTGGTTTAACTCGAAATTATGACCGAATATATTACTACTGTATACTAAAATGCAATTCTCGAATAATAATAATAATTCTTGTTTTTAAGGAATACCATACAGCCAAGTTTTTTTTTATTATTATCATTAATTTATACAGTTTTGTTGTGCAGCATCTTATCTGATAAAATGAAAATGCAATGTTTTGTTGTAAATTGATTACATTTTAAAAGATTGATTCAATTGTTAGTTTTATTCATTCATTTCACTAGACACCTTTTTTATGATACATTTGCACTGAATCATAAAACACAGAATCCATAATAAATCAAATGGAAAACACAGAATTTAGGGGAAATTAAAATGCATTTTATGGGACCCTAAATTAAAATGATGCCGCTGTGGAATTTAATTATGAATAAAGTTATGTTTACCTTAATTTCAAGGTCTAACAAACACGTGGAAAGCATTTCCTTCCCCATTAATGGTAAATTAATATCATGATAAATATCAATATTGTATGTAATGGCAAGATATCAAGATGTGTGTGTATATATATTGGAATATAACAAACAAGTAGTCCTTGAGAGTGAGACTATTTTATCCCTTCAGGGAGCCCTCACTCACAAAAAGGTTGGTGACCCCTGACCTAAGACATGTCACTCGTATAGTTTTGAATGGGGAAAAATGCAACTCTTAATATGGCCGCTCGATCGCAGGAAGCCCCGCCTTCTGAATGAAAGAGCCAATGGTTAATCGGTAAAGTCAGCGTGTCACTGCAGCTGCCGTTATAAGTCGCGGTTGCTATAGAAACAATCAGCGCTCTGAGACGCGCGTTCAGGACTGCGCATGTGCACCGGCTGATCCAGCCAGAAAAATACGCTTTTACAATGCTATTTGAGCAAAAGAAACAACATTTATAACACAGTTGTCCGATTTCATTGGTGATTTCAAAGATAAAATGTAACCGTAAGCTTTTGGAGAATGTGATGTTTATTAGGAGCTGCACTTGGATGCCCGAGAGGTGTTTCAAAGATGGCCGCCGAGTGACATGACTTGTGTCACTGACCCCAAACGTTTGAACCTGTCTCTGCAGGTCGGTATAATAAGTTTTCGCGGGAGCTTCCGCAGACGCCGTGGGTGATCGATGGAGAGAGACGGATGGATGGATCGGTGGAGGAGCTGATCGCTGCGCCTCTCCTGTCCTCGTTCAGAGCTCACGGTAAGATTGGGACCCCAAACTGTAGACGCCATGTTATTTTCTAATGGCACTGCAAAGAATGATCCTCTTTACGTGTCTCTTCCATGTAGGGTTTAACTTCTCATCTTCAGGACGGGAGGACGTGGACGTGAGGACTCTGGGAAATGGTAAAGCACAACAGAAGCAGTGTATTTCCACACTCATTGGCTTCTGGTTTCTTTATATGTTACAGAATTGAGATTTGTGTGGTTTCTCAGGTCGGCCGTTCGCTGTGGAGCTGCTGGACCCCCATCGAACCAAATTCAACAGAACTGAAATCAAGCAACTACAGGAGGTACAGACGTTTACCCCAAAATACAAATGTAATGTACTCGCTCTCAGGCCATCCAAGATGAGTCTGTTTCTTTGGGAAATGTAGCTTTACGTCACTTGTTCATCAATGGATGCTCTGCAGTGAATGGGTGCCGTCAGAACGAGAGTCCAAACAGCTATCACAATAATCCACACCACTCCAGTCCATCAGTGAAGTGAAAAGCTGCGTGTTTGTAGGAAACGAATCCATCAAGATGTTTTAAACGTCAAACCGTTGCTTCTGGGTAAAATATGAGTCCTCTGTTCGTCTCGTTTGCATCAGGAGCGAAATATGCACAGATCAAGCACACGTGGAAACAGTCCAAAACAGCAAGAAACAAATAATGATTTTGATGTAAGAGGACAACAGATTGACTTTTAGACAGCAGGAAGCGTTTTTATGGATTATAGACTTGTATTTTGGCCAGAAGCAATATTTTAAAGGTGTCATCGGATGCAGAATTCACTTGTACATGTTGTTTGAACATGCATGTGTGTGTACACAACCACACTATAATCATGAAAATCCTCCCAGTGGTATTTGTTTAATGCATATAAATACTAATCTTTCTCAAATCAAGCCGTTGTCAGATTCTTGGCTGTGTGATGTCACCCAGACCCAGGCCCCTCCCACGATTGTTGATTGACACGGCCGTCTTACCTTAGACCCGCCCTAGTGAGCCGTCATCAGTCCACCATAGCCGGGTTTCCATCCTCAATTGCGAATTTAACTAATGCGCAAAATTGACCTATCGGTAAGCCCCGCCCCCTAGTTACTGTTGCTCCCTCGGACAAACAAACAGAGTTGCAGTCTTACAATGACAGCTGCTGTGTGAAAACCTTGTCTCACATTGTTTTGGCACAATTTTGGACACAGAAGGCCACCAAATGGTTATTAAGTATTCCTTGGAGGGATTTATATACTATTTAAAAAATAGGTTTTACAGATTACAATGCAAGTGGGAGAAGTCTCATATTACGATCGCGGATGACAACATGCAGGATCAACACTGTTCATGTGTCGCAGGGTAAGATTAAATTACTGTACATTTAACCAGTTTAATATGGAGAGGCACTGAAACGTAGACCTTCGTTTATGTGTTTTTTACAAGACGCTATCAGTCCGTTATTTAGGTTTGTACATTAGCATGGACTCACTAACTTTAACGTTAGCTAGTTTTAGCCAGAGATACCTATGCTAAAGCACAAGATAACATTAACGTTCTGCTTAAGCAGATGAAAAGTGTAACTTAATGAGTGTATGACAACCAGAAAATTAACGTTTTTTTGTCTTAATTTGGATTGAATACTTAGGGACATTTTGCTCTGTTTTGTTTGGATTCGGGAAATGTAATAAAATAAATGATATTGCCGATCCTCTCAGATACCTGGACTCAGTGTTACAAGTACCCCAGGCACATCGTTTTACTATTTTTGAAGCATAAACCCCATAAAACCGATACAAGCTTAGGATCTTCCAATGTTTCTCTATGGCGCTGAAACTTAAAGATGTCTGAGTTCCGCTCCCTGTGCAACTGATACTCGACTGCTATTGGCTAGTCTGCGTTCGAGGGGCGGGGCTTACCGATAGCTCAATTGGAATATTGCATAAAACATTTGCGAATAAGCACCGTTTCAATCCAATGTGAAAAAATCGTCACTTCCTGATAAACTGGCACTAAATATCACTAAGAAAAGTAGGAGAAGCCACTAATTATAATAATTCTCAAATATAATAACATGCTTGCACTTCTAGAGAGCAGATGAAACACAATAAATGCAGTCTTGCTTTCAATGCTACTGGTTGTGAACGTAACAGTTCTGGGAGGCAATTACAGAATACTACTTTGCTCGAGCTCTTCAGAACGACCCTAACAACATTTCAGATGCTGTGCAACAAAATCAGTCCGCTGGCTAGTCCGGTTATGCTATCGCTTAGTGCAAAATCACGACGTTTTTGATCGTTCATGCAGGATTTATTCGCTAAATGCGCTTCCATCTCATTATTCGCATCAAGCCTTTTTCGCACAAGTCAAAAACCACCTCAAGCGAGCGCAAAACGTTTAATATTTTGTGTTTCCATCACTCGTTTCTGATGCCATACTTCAAAATGCGCATAAAAAGAGGGTGATGGAAACATAGCTATTGTTGCACCGCCGGAGCAGATGCACACAAGAATGTCTCGTAAGCGATTGAGGTGTTTTGTTGTTGGATGTAATAATGAACATAGCAGTCGTCATTTACTCCCGACATCTGAGCCGCTGAAGACACAGAGGATTATCCCGATCTAACTTACCTAAATGCGTTTGTTTGCACGAATTATTTGTGATCCAGCCTCACTGACAGAAGACGTGAGTATAAGGTTATTTTATGAATCTTTGCAGAAGAGAGCTCATTAGCATTTAAAGGGACATGCACAGAAATGGCTTGGTGTGAACGCAAATGTTTTTGACAAGGTAAACAGTGTGTTGTTTGAGAAATTTAAACAAAAGTATGTGATGGACTTTTTAATTAAGACCCTAAAGAATCATATCAACTTGTGGAAAATGGGCATCCGATGACCTCTTTACATTTAAAATGCATTAAAGGTGGCCTGAGGGCGAGTAGATTTTTAGCAAATGTTCTTTTTGGTTGAACTACGTCTTTAATTGTCAGTCACATGCTCACAAATATATAATATTAAAACCACAAACCTGCTGATGTGAATTTTGGCTCCTGTCCTGCAGACGATCAACCAGTCGTCTGATAAAATTAAAGTACGAGACCTACAGATCGTTACCAGGTGTGTGTGTGGCACAAATATCCATCCATTGATTGTCAAAGATCTATGTAAAAAAACTGCATTTGTGAAGTGTGTGTTTACTTCTCCAGAGAAGCAATGAGCCGCATGAAAGAGGGTGAAGAGGCGAAGACGAAAACCTACAGCGCCCTCATCTGGACGCAGAAGGCCATCGACAGAACTGATCTGGAATTCCTAACAAATACCAAGGTCTTGCTGAGCTTTCTGATCTGTTGCATGAGAAGAGACGTGCTGATGACTGTGTGTGTGTGTGTGTGTGTGTGTGTAGGATCTGAAGATCGCTCAGAAGACTCCACTGAGAGTCCTGCATCGCCGGCCGCTGGCGGTCCGACAGAGACTCGTCCACTCCATGAGCGTCATTTACCTGGACAAACACCACTTCACCCTAAAGCTGTGCACACAGGCCGGCACGTATCCTTACAAGATACTGTCAAATAACTGGTTCGTATTGTGATTGTCTGTGATCAAAGCTGTGTTTTCAGCACCATTCCTCCAGTCTTCAGTGTCACATGATCTTCAGAAATCATGAAAATATGCTGATTTTCCGCTCATTTTTTTGATTATTATAAATGTTGAGCGGTTTCGTATTTTTGTGGATATTGTTGCATTGGTTTCCCTTCACTTGTAAACGCTGCAGATACATTAAAGAGTTTGTGCACGGAGACTTCGGCCGCACGAAACCCAACCTCTGTGACCTGATGGAAACAGACGCTGATATTCTGGAGCTGGACGTCGAGGTGCGTTTGATTTAATACGTAATATCAAGAACTGCTTTGGACGCATGATGCGTTGTGCTCTTCAGGTCATCTCTAAGATTTGATCTTTCTGTCTGTGTTTCAGTCTGTTGACGTCGACTGGCCTCCTGCTATTCCGGATTGACTTCTGGGATTTTGAGAATAGTTTTGTATGTCAGGACTATATATTTCTGAATACAGTTCTTTCTTAGTTTGGTTGAATAATAGCAATGAATGCATTTTCTTTAATAAAACAGCCTAATTTTAGTTTTTCTTGTTAATGTCGTGTTCCTCCAGTAACTAGCTGGTTTATTTTGAGATTTGATTTTCATAAGATTTATTTCTGATTACATTTATGTACGATTTAGGTTCAATCCTGCATATATAATGATATTACAGTTATAATAAAATACAAAACCATATTAAGGCAGATATTGTGGCTTCATTTATATTTTACATTTATAGACCCTTGCTGCTTCAAAATTGAAGGCAAAACTTTTTTTCTAAGAATTAAAATTTGACGAGTTTTAGTGCAAACTTTTTATATATATACATACACACACACATGTGACACACACACTGACACACACACACTGTGACACACACACTGACACACACACACACTGTGACACACACACAGTGACACACACACACACACACTGTGACACACACACACACACACACTGTGACACACACACACACACTGTGACACACACACACACACACACACTCACTGTGACACACACACACACACAGTGACACACACAACACACATTGTGACACACTCACTGTGACATACACACACACACACAGTGACACCCACACACACACTGTGACACACTGACACTCACACACACAGTGTGACACACTCACTGTGACACACACACTCACTGTGACACACACACACACACACTCTGTGACACACACACATATTATATAATTTTTTATAAATAATTTTATACGGGTTACATTTCCATAGTTACTTGTTTATCATTTTGTAAAAAATATTAAATATCTTCGCTAAAAATTACTTTGGAC
This sequence comes from Schizopygopsis pylzovi, assembly GCA_027422435.1. NCBI lineage: Eukaryota > Metazoa > Chordata > Actinopteri > Cypriniformes > Cyprinidae > Schizopygopsis > Schizopygopsis pylzovi. The sequence goes on along the minus strand of CM049822.1, from coordinate 5,473,213 downwards.
ACAACTAAGTTATGCTCAATGTAATATGTAATATGAATAAAATGTTATATAAGACAGAGATAGTATTAAAATATTCTAAATGTTTTTTTTGTTTTTTTTTTAAGTAGTACATCACAACTTAAATCTAGAAAGTACCACATGGAGCCACTGAGAAATTTGAACATTTTAATATAACTTAAAATAAATACTACCAAATGGCAATGCAAGTCCTCTACAGGGCACTTGCCCTAATGTTTGGTATGAAAACAAAACACGCAAACGACTAAAGGAAAGGTATAAAAAATAATGAGGGAGAGAGAGCACTTAATAAACGTGGCCGACAGCGTCCTTCATCCCAACATACGAAAATAAATACAACTAAATTACATCTATAGTACAAAAATACGCTGAAACAAACCCCCCCCCCCAAAAAAAAAACTGATCGGAGCAACATTAGAAAATCTGCAGAGGATTTCCCGATAGCTGACCGAATGCGTCACAGCGTGTGAAAATAACAACTGAACGTTTAAAGAACAAATCACACACACACTCATTTCAAGCGGCAGTTTCCAAAACGTTCACTGGATCAGGAACAAACAGGATGGGATTGAAACCATAGCAAGTCTTCTCTATGGAAACGTTCCTCCAATGATTCGGTTTTCTTTAGTCACACATGATAACGGTTGTCTCGGGCCGTGATGCGTAACACACAGAAGACGTTGCATCTGTACATCACACACAGGAGGGCCGGGGGTCATTCACACTGCTATTGCATGGCTCAGTTGCACATATAATGAGTCTGTGATCTGACTTGGTATTGATTCCAAACGCAGGCATCACACGTCCGGTAAGTTTCCACAGCTATGGAGACGGTCATAACTTCTTTAGTAATGTAATGTAAGAGAGCGAGAGGTTTGTATTTACATCTTCAGGAATAGTCCAACATTAGGTTTCTCTCTGTAGTGAGGGTCAGTGGTTGATCGTCTCTCTCTGTGCTGCTGAGAGAGACACACCTGTAGCTCTGGACAGTACAGGTGAAGCGCCGCCCGGCGGCTGCAGAACGGCCCGTTTCAGCGCGTCAGAGGCGAGCGGATCAGGACAGAGCCGGAGAAGTCATATCTGGGCGGGCTTCACCTCGTCGGTGGGTGGATTTGTGGGTGAATCTCACGAAAACAATGCCGTATTTCACACACAAACATCAAAAAGATACAAATAAGTTAGATTATAAAATTGGGGTATTTTCATTTTTGCACATTGGCATTATTTGTGTCATACATTTTCATTACCATAATGCACAAAAAAAGTTGTAATTAATTACTACTTTAATCTAAAGTCTTTTTATTCCCATTAATTTTTGCTCATTTTTAAAATTATGGACAGAAATTGATTTTTTCATTACAATTTCACTATATGATACAAAATACTATTACAAAGTATATTATTATTTGATTTATTTTGAACAATTTCTCAACATCATGGTGCAACTGGTAACACTTAACAATAAGGTCTCATTTGTTAACTTGACTTAATTTATACCAACTAACAGTGTGCCGTACATTTTTACAACATTTATTAATCTTTGTCAGTTAAAAAAATTCATTATTAGTTCACAGTGCATTAAAAATAATGTGTTCATTAAGAATGTACTGGTTAATGCTCGAACTAATATTAATAAATGCAGATTAACTTATTCTTTGTTAGTTCACGTTAACTACTGTAGTGTTTAATGCAAACCAATAAAACCGTATTGTAAAGTGTTACCAAAATACCTCAATCTTTCTTTTTAAATAACATTATTTTGATATTATGTGAGATTTTTGTAGCATTATGCCGATGAGAATTTATCTGAAAATGCAAAACATTTAAATGATCCCAAAATATGCTCAATTTTCCTCATGCAAAATCTGATTGAGTTATTCTTTATGGATTCGCAGTGAAATACGACGCAGTTTCGTGAGATCCACACTTGTGCTCTGAATTGCCTGAGAGACATTTACAGTAACGGCAGTTTGTTGTGTGGTTGTGTATCTGAACTGAAACCTTCATATCAGAGCGTGAGGATAAAACTAAAAGAGAAACGCAAATATTAACACAAGAGTCCATTTTCCCCACTTCCTCCGTTCTCATTATTTACTGAAAGCACGAACAAGGAACGAAACTCTTCGACGCCTCAGACAGAGGATGTGTGTGTGTGTGTGTGTGTGTGTGTGTGTGTGCTAAAAATGCAAGAGCAAAATGAAATCCGTGATCCTCACAGGAACAGATCTACTGCTGCGTCTAACTACATGTCTGTCTGATGAGATCCACACACATAAGGCAACATTTTTGGTTTGTTCCCCACAACGGCTCTTTTAAAGGAGTGCAAAACAAAAAACTAAAATGCTTCAATAATACTGATCACCCCCCAACCCCAAAAAAAAACAGTGTCCATGATCTGTAAACAACAAGCTGAAAGTGTACAAGACTTCTTAATGTGGGTCGACCAACTCGAGTCTCACCCAACTGTGCAAAACCCCTTTTAATTCCCACAAAAAAAACGAACGGAAAGCAACAAAAACGACTTGCAATGACTAAACGGAGGAGGAGAGAGGGGGGGCTCTGTCTAGCATGGGGCTCCTTAAACGGTGTTATTCGATGACATCACTCCCGCCCGCTGGCCGAATATGAGAATTGTGGGAAATGTGGTCTTCGTTCGCTGTCGGCCGAATCCATCCCGTCCTCGTCGTCTGTGGGGAGCAAGAGAAAGAGAAATGTTACGTTACACACAGAGGGACGATTGAATCCATCGCGCTCCGCATTAAAACTGAATCCAGCGCCGCACTGATACGCTCCGTGCGCGTTTTCATTGTGTACCGACTGGATCGTCCTCTTCCGGTGGCACGAGGAGCCAGTCTACAGGAGGAGAGAGAGAGAAACGGCGCACTCACACTTCTCCGGAGGGGTGATGGTGATGGACTGCGCCGTGAACTCCTCGTCGAAATACCTGGTGTCCGTTTCAGACGAGACCTGCGGCATGAACGGCGGGACCAGCTGGACAGAGAGGAGCTTATTATACACAATCATGTACAAATTAAATGTGCTTGAACAAACACACCTACGAGATTGGTCTTTTCTGCTCATCAAGGCAACATTTATGTGATCAAAATACAGTAAAACCAGGAATTCTGCTAAATACAATATATATATATACAGTGGGTACGGAAAGTATTCAGACCCCCTTAAATTTTTCACTCTGTTATATTGCAGCCATTTGCTAAAATCATTTAAGTTCATTTTTTGTTCCTCATTAATGTACACACAGCACCCCATATTGACAGAAAAACACAGAATTGTTGACATTTTTGCAGATTTATTAAAAAAGAAAAACTGAAATATCACATGGTCCTAAGTATTCAGACCCTTTGCTGTGACACTCATATATTTAACTCAGGTGCTGTCCATTTCTTCTGATCATCCTTGAGATGGTTCTACACCTTCATTTGAGTCCAGCTGTGTTTGATTATACTGATTGGACTTGATTAGGAAAGCCACACACCTGTCTATATAAGACCTGGACAATATCTTCCTTTGTGTTCAGAACAAACACATTCATACAGGTTTGGAAATACTTGAGGGAGAGTAAATATGACAGAATTGTCATTGTTGGGTGAACTATCCCTTTAAAGGCATTTTTCCCCATCCCACTGCATCTCATGTTTTTAAATTAAAAAAGTGCTCTTTTTGATTGGTTTTTGGTCCTTTGTATTAAACTACACACACACACACACACATACATGATGCGGTTTTGTTTCCAATTGTTTAAGCAACTTAATATATGATTTTTAAACATTATGCACTTTTCTCAAAGATAGTCTTGTTATTTTATAGCTTTGAAGAACCGTGCATTAGTAATATTTAGCTCGATGCGCCCTCTCGTGGCCTCAGGAGAGAAGCCAAAAGCTTTTTTCACCCCTATTTGAAATTATGCCTTTTAAATAAGAAACATTTTGAAAATTGATCATATTTAACTACAAAATTCGAATGTAGTTTTTTCAGCCATTTTGACAGCCCTACTCTAATATAATGATTTGATGATCAAGAAACATTGCTGATTATTATCGGTGTTAAAAACGGTTCAGTTTCATATTTTTGTTGAAACCGTGATACATTTGCATTTTCAGGATTCTCTAGTGAACAGAAAATACATTTATTTGAAACCGAAATCGTATGTAACATTAATATTTGTCTTTGTCACATTTGATCAATTTAAAGAATCCTTGATGAATAAAAGTATCAACTTCTTTCAAATAATTCTTACTGACCCCAGACTCCTGAACGATAGTGTTACGTCCCTGCGTCCGAACTCTAAAGTGTCTTGCCCCATTGCTAGTACACTTGTACCTTTTTGTCATAGACGTCCTGCCAGTCCAGCGTAGTGAAGAAACTGTGTCTCATGATTTCCTTTGCATCATCCGGGCCTCCTCCGAGCCTTCAGAGAATAAACCGCACATCATTATTCATTCAGGTCTCACATGATGCACAGTTTTAATCTGGTGCTCTCATACTGAAATGATGATGATGGTGTTATTAGACACATTCACACACACTGACCTCTTATTGGGGTCTTTGATGAGTAACCCAGACAGTAAAGACTTGGCGTCTGCAGAGAGGGTTCTGGGAAACTTGATCTCCTCCATCAGAATCAGTTCAAACAGCTTCTCATGGTCCTGAAGACCGTAAAGAAATGTAGGTTACAAAGGATTTATATTTCAAATACATGCTGCCCTTTTGAACTTTCTATTCATCAGTGAATCCTAAAAAATGTATTACAGTTTCTATAAAAATATGAAGCAGCACAACGGTTTTCAACAATAATCAGAAATGTTTCTTGAGCAGCAAATCAGTATATTAGAATAATTTCTAAAGATCATGTGACACTGAAGACTGGAGTAATGATGCTGAAAATACAGCTTTGATCACAGAAATAAATTACACTTAAACGTATATGCATATAAACTTATTTAAAATTGTAATAATATTTCACAATATTACTGTTTTTACTGTATTTTTGATTTGTTGTCAGTGTTCGAGTGAGTCGTACCTGATTATAAAAGGGAAGGCGTCCACACATCATCTCATACATAACGACTCCCAGACCCCACCAGTCCACCGCTCTCCCGTAATCATTGTCCTCCAACACCTGATCAATAAAACCTCTGATCAATCACACAAAACTACACCAGTCACATCAAACACCTGATCAATAAAACCTCTGATCAATCACACAAAACTACACCAGTCACATCAAACACCTGATCAATAAAACCCCTGATCAATCACACAAAACTACACCAGTCACATCAAACACCTGATCAATAAAACCTCTGATCAATCACACAAAACTACATCAGTCACATCAAACACCTGATCAATAAAACCTCTGATCAATCACACGAAACTACACCAGTCACATCAAACACCTGATCAATAAACCTCTGATCAATCACACAAAACTACACCAGTCACATCAAACACCTGATCAATAAAACCCTGATCAATCACACGAAACTACACCAGTCACATCAAACACCTGATCAATAAAACCTCTGATCAATCACACGAAACTACACCAGTCACATCAAACACCTGATCAATAAAACCCCTGATCAATCACACAAAACTACACCAGTCACATCAAACACCTGATCAATAAACCCCTGATCAATCACACAAAACTACACCAGTCACATCAAACACCTGATCAATAAAACCCCTGATCAATCACACGAAACTACACCAGTCACATCAAACACCTGATCAATAAAACACCTGATCAATCACACAAAACTACACCAGTCACATCAAACACCTGATCAATAAAACCCTGATCAATCACACAAAACTACACCAGTCACATCAAACACCTGATCAATAAACCCCTGATCAATCACACAAAACTACACCAGTCACATCAAACGCCTGATCAATAAAACCTCTGATCAATCACACAAAACTACACCAGTCACATCAAACACCTGATCAATAAACCCCTGATCAATCACACAAAACTACACCAGTCACATCAAACACCTGATCAATAAACCCCTGATCAATCACACAAAACTACACCAGTCACATCAAACACCTGATCAATAAAACCCCTGATCAATCACACAAAACTACACCAGTCACATCAAACACCTGATCAATAAAACCTCTGATCAATCACACAAAACTACACCAGTCACATCAAACACCTGATCAATAAACCCCCTGATCAATCACACAAAACTACACCAGTCACATCAAACACCTGATCAATAAAACCCCTGATCAATCACACAAAACTACACCAGTCACATCAAACACCTGATCAATAAACACCTGATCAATCACACAAAACTACACCAGTCACATCAAACACCTGATCAATAAAACCTCTGATCAATCACACAAAACTACACCAGTCACATCAAACACCTGATCAATAAAACCCCTGATCAATCACACAAAACTACACCAGTCACATCAAACACCTGATCAATAAAACCCCTGATCAATCACACAAAACTACACCAGTCACATCAAACACCTGATCAATAAAACCCTGATCAATCACACAAAACTACACCAGTCACATCAAACACCTGATCAATAAAACCCCTGATCAATCACACAAAACTACACCAGTCACATCAAACGCCTGATCAATAAAACCCCTGATCAATCACACAAAACTACACCAGTCACATCAAACACCTGATCAATAAAACCCCTGATCAATCACACAAAACTACACCAGTCACATCAAACACCTGATCAATAAAACCTCTGATCAATCACACAAAACTACACCAGTCACATCAAACACCTGATCAATAAAACCCCGATCAATCACACAAAACTACACCAGTCACATCAAACACCTGATCAATAAAACCCCTGATCAATCACACAAAACTACACCAGTCACATCAAACACCTGATCAATAAAACCTCTGATCAATCACACAAAACTACACCAGTCACATCAAACACCTGATCAATAAAACCCCTGATCAATCACACAAAACTACACCAGTCACATCAAACACCTGATCAATAAACCTCTGATCAATCACACAAAACTACACCAGTCACATCAAACACCTGATCAATAAAACCCCTGATCAATCACACAAAACTACACCAGTCACATCAAACACCTGATCAATAAACCCCTGATCAATCACACAAAACTACACCAGTCACATCAAACACCTGATCAATAAAACCCTGATCAATCACACAAAACTACACCAGTCACATCAAACACCTGATCAATAAACCCCTGATCAATCACACAAAACTACACCAGTCACATCAAACACCTGATCAATAAAACCCCTCGATCAATCACACAAAACTACACCAGTCACATCAAACGCCTGATCAATCACACAAAACTACACCAGTCACATCAAACCTGATCAATAAACACATCAATATGATCAATCACACAAAACTACACCAGTCACATCAAACACCTGATCAATAAAACCCCTGATCAATCACACAAAACTACACCAGTCACATCAAACGCCTGATCAATAAACCCCCGATCAATCACACAAAACTACACCAGTCACATCAAACGCCTGATCAATAAACCCCTGATCAATCACACAAAACTACACCAGTCACATCAAACGCCTGATCAATAAAACCCCTGATCAATCACACAAAACTACACCAGTCACATCAAACACCTGATCAATAAAACCTCTGATCAATCACACAAAACTACACCAGTCACATCAAACACCTGATCAATAAAACCCTCTGATCAATCACACAAAACTACACCAGTCACATCAAACACCTGATCAATAAAACCCTGATCAATCACACAAAACTACACCAGTCACATCAAACACCTGATCAATAAAACCCCTGATCAATCACACAAAACTACACCAGTCACATCAAACACCTGATCAATAAACCCCTGATCAATAACACAAAACTACACCAGTCACATCAAACACCTGATCAATAAAACCCCTGATCAATCACACAAAACTACATCAGTCACATCAAACACCCGATCAATAAAACCTCTGATCAATCACACAAAACTACACCAGTCACATCAAACACCTGATCAATAAAACCTCTGATCAATCACACAAAACTACACCAGTCACATCAAACACCTGATCAATAAACCCCTGATCAAATCACACAAAACTACACCAGTCACATCAAACACCTGATCAATAAAACACCTGATCAATCACACAAAACTACACCAGTCACATCAAACACCTGATCAATAAAACACCTGATCAATCACACAAAACTACACCAGTCACATCAAACACCTGATCAATAAACCCCTGATCAATCACACAAAACTACACCAGTCACATCAAACACCTGATCAATAAAACCTCTGATCAATCACACAAAACTACACCAGTCACATCAAACACCTGATCAATAAAACCTCTGATCAATCACACAAAACTACACCAGTCACATCAAACACCTGATCAATAAAACACCTGATCAATCACACAAAACTACACCAGTCACATCAAACACCTGATCAATAAAACCCCTGATCAATCACACAAAACTACACCAGTCACATCAAACACCTGATCAATAAACCCCTGATCAATCACACAAAACTACACCAGTCACATCAAACGCCTGATCAATAAACCCCTGATCAATCACACAAAACTACACCAGTCACATCAAACACCTGATCAATAAACCCCTGATCAATCACACAAAACTACACCAGTCACATCAAACGCCTGATCAATAAAACCCCTGATCAATCACACAAAACTACACCAGTCACATCAAACGCCTGATCAATAAACCCCCTGATCAATCACACAAAACTACACCAGTCACATCAAACGCCTGATCAATCACACAAAACTACACCAGTCACATCAAACACCTGATCAATAAAACACCTGATCAATCACACAAAACTACACCAGTCACATCAAACACCTGATCAATAAACCCCTGATCAAATCACACAAAACTACACCAGTCACATCAAACACCTGATCAATAAAACCTCTGATCAATCACACAAAACTACACCAGTCACATCAAACACCTGATCAATAATCAATAAATCACTCGCCTGCACAGCTTTGTCAAGATATGCAGCAACAAGTCATTTTATAACTAATCATCATAATTTCACCTCCAACAAATCATATGTACAATAACATAACATCACATTATTGTATAATACCTCACATCACATTAATATCTTCCAGTTCTTCAGTAATACTTGTATTAGTCTTTAATAATCGAGCAAAATCATATAAATATCCTCCAAGTCTTCATTAATAATTATATTAGCCTCCAATAACCGATCAAAAATCACATAATATTATCCAATTTTACATAAATTATATTAGCCTCTAATAATCAAGCAAAATCATGTGAAAATCTTCCAAATCTGTATTAATAATTATATTAGTCTCCAGTAACCGATCAAAAATTATATTAATATTATTTAATTCTACATCAATTATATTAGTCCTCAATCATCAATATTAATTATATCCATAACTGTCATTTATTAATATATTAATCATCATATAGCCTCCAAATCATCGTATAATACCCATAACAAAAAATTAATATAAACACATCATATTCCTCAATTCATTAATAATTATATTAGCCTCCAATATGCTATCCAAAAAAATAATTAATAATATAATAAAAATACAAAAATATCTCCCAATTCATTCATAATTATATTAGTCTCCAATATGCTATCCAAAAAAAAAAAAAACCTACAAAAATTTCTCCCAATTCATTAATAATTACATTAGTCTCTAAAGGTCTTTAACCATAACCTCATCTGAAATTTTTGCATGTTAAAAAATAAATACGACCTCACGTTGTGTCAATCACGTTTACACACTGCCTCTGAAACTTTCATCCGTCATACATTTTCATAAATTCGATTTTCTGCGTTTTCGCATCCCTAGCATGTATTCTGATAGGAAAGGATGACGAATATGAAAAAATGCAAACAAAAATTTTGGACTCGGTGTACAAAATTTAATAATCAATCAATAATCACTCTCAAATCTTCCAATTCTTTATTAATAATTATATTAGTCTCCAATAACCGATCAAAAATTATATTAATATTATTTAATTCTACATCAATTATATCAGTCTCTCAAAATCTTCAAATTCTTTATTAATAATTATATTAGTCTCCAGTAACCGATCAAAAATTATATTAATATTATTTAATTCTACATCAATTATATTAGCCTCTCAAAATCTTCAAATTCTTTATTAATAATTATATTAGCCTCCAATATGCTATCCAAAAAAAATAAATAAAAATCTCCCAATTCATTAATAATTATATTAGCTCAATAATTGATCCAAAAAATAAAAAAAAAAATAATATTCATTATTAATAATATATTACTAATATATATATAATATATATATATATATATATATCTCACAGGAATACCTTCCAATTCTTCATTAATAATTACATTAGTCTCTAAAGGTCTCTAACCATAACCTCAGTTCAAAAATAAATACGACCTCACGTTGTGTCAATCACGTTTACACACTGCCTCTGAAACTTTCATCCGTCATAAATTTTCATAAATTCGATTTTCTGCGTTTTCGCATCCCTAGCATGTATTCTGATAGGAAAGGATGACGAATATGAAAAAATGCAAACAAAAATTTTGGACTCGGTGTACAAAGACTTTAATAATCAATCAAAATCACACATCCTCCAATTCTTCATTAATAATTGTATTATCCTCCAATACCTGCTCAACAAATATAGACATATCTGATTCATGATCAGTCTCTGACAGCTGATTATTATCCTCAGATACCTGATCCAGAAATTATATTAACTCTCAAAACCTGATCAATAATCTCAAATTGTCTCCAAGTGCTTGATTAAGTATTACTGGCAGTCATTTGCAGGTTTTTCCTCCAATACTAATATCAATAATCAATCATAATTGCAGCACTAGTACATGAAACCTAGATAAATGACTCCATTTATATGAATCAGATATGATTACATCATACAGTTATGATCATGAGTCATCGGCGTTACAGCATCCATATGCAACAACACTGTTGATTATACATGCTGTAGCTTAGTTGATTAATATGGAGCTTAAACATCGCTGAAAACGGGTCTATTTATACTCGTGAGCCGCTCAGTCTTGTCTATAGTCTGCTGTTTGTGTCTATTTCTGTGCGGACGCTAGACGTGTGACCCTGTTCCTGCTAACCTGTGACAGACGGGGATTAAACCGTCATCCATTGTGAATTGAACCCAGCGTGTGTGTTTCCTGAGCTCCGTTTAAAGAGGTACCTCAGGGGCCAGATACTCCGGGGTCCCGCAGAACGTTTTCATGGTGGCCGTGTCGGTGATGCCCTCCTTACACAGGCCAAAATCAGTGATCTTCATGTGACCGTCCTTATCCAACATCAGGTTTTCCAGCTAGAACAACACATATGAATGGGTTTGAAGCTGATAAAGGTAAAGAGGAAAGCGCTGATCTTAGACGGTGTTCACCTTCAGGTCACGGTAAACAATCTTCGTTGAGTGCAAGTAATCCAACGCAGAAACGATCTCAGCGCCGTAGAAACGGGTTCTGTCCTCCGAAAATACACGCTCTCTCGACAAATGAAAAAACAGCTGCAATAATTTAAAGAAGAGGAATATTCAGAACTGACAAATCCAGATGTGAAGCACTATACACTGAGAAAGAAACACTGACATGAAGCAAGATAGGAGGTTTAGAAGGACATTTTAAAGAAAGATAAATCTAAAGTTGGAAAGAAATAGTGTGAATTTTTTTTTAATTAAGTTTGAAATATGGAGAGAAAGACAGAACAGTTTGGAAAGGAATAAGTAAAGTTTGAAAGGTGGAAAGAAATCTGACATTTTAAGTTCAAAGGTTAGAGAGAAATTTCAAAATAGGTTCAAAAGAAGGTCAAAAGGACATTTCACAAGTTTCCAAATGTTTGTAAGAAAGAACAAAAGTTTTGAAAATGTCTGGAAAGAAATTCCAAATTTGGAAAGACAGCCTGAAAGAATTTGGAAAGCTGGAAGGACATTTTCTAAGTTCGTAAATGTTTCAAAGAAAAGTTAGAATGTTCAAAAGAACATTTTTAAAAAGTCAGTTTAAAAGAAGCTTAGAATGTTGGAGGGAAATTTTGGAGTTTGAAAATGTTCAGAAGAAAAAAAAGAACATTCTAAATTTGAAGAGAAGTAATTTGTACGTTTGAAAAGAAACGTTTGAAAGAAAGACCAAAAATGTGAAAAATTGAAGGTGTGAAGGCTAGACAGAGATTTGGTAACTTGTACAATGTTTGAAAGTTCATTCAAAGGTTTAAGGTCAAAAAAGTTCTAAAGAAGTTTACCTCTCCTCCGTTCACATACTCCATAACAAAACATAACCGATCCTTCGTCTGAAACGAGTACTTCAGTGACTGCAGAAAAGACAACAAACAATTAAACACTTCTCTTTCATCTTTTAATTACAGGAAAATCACCGTCACTCACAGTTAGAAACGGATGCCTGGTGTTCTTCAGAACTCTGCTCTCGGTGAGCGTGTGAGCAACTTCATCCTGAAAGAGAGAGAGACAGATGTTCGTTTCGTCGTTTCTCAGTTCAGTCCGTTCTCAGAGAATCACTTCTCCTACCTTGGCAACAATAACCTCCTTTTTCAGGATCTTCATTGCATAATATGTGCCGCTGGCTTTCTCTCGCACCAGAATCACCTTCCCAAACGTGCCTTTACCCAGCAGCTTCAGATAGTCAAAGTCATTCATTGTCTGTCAATGAAGAGAGAGACGTCAGAATGAGCACCTGCGCGTTACACCACGTCGATCCGCCGCTCTGGCTCTACCTTTCGTTTGTGATGACTGGTTGACGTGTCCATCTCTTCCTCGTTGGCGTTTTCGATCTGAGAGATGGGGCTGCACAGGATTCCTTCCTCTTCCTGTTTGGCCAGCTTGTCTGCCACCATCTGAATGGCCTCGACCCACTCATCCCTGGTGACCAGGAAAACAATCAGTTGTGATTAGAGATCGACCGATATATCGGTTTACCGATATTTAAGCATTTTACCATAATCGGATATCGGTTTTGAAAAAAAACGATAACCGATATTTTTTATTTTTTTTGTCACATACACAATTATACAGAGTATAACCAGCAGTGAACGGTGTTCTTTGATTTGACCATCCAAGTGCACACACACACACACACACACACACACATACCTGGAGCAGTGGACACACACACTACCTGGAGCAGTGGACACACACACACACACACACACACACACACACGGAGCAGTGGACACACACACACACACACACACTGGAGCAGTGGACACACACACACACACACACTTGGAGCAGTGGACACACACACACACACATAATGGAGCAGTGGACACACACATAGACACACACTTGGAGCAGTGGGCACACACCACACACACACACATACCTGGAGCAAGTGGGCACACACATACACACACACTGGAGAGTGGACACACACAACACATACCTGGAGCAATGGACACACACACACACACACCTGGAGCAGTGGACACACACACAGACACACACCTGGAGCAGTGGACACACACACAGACACACACACTGGAGCAGTGGACACACACACACACACACACACACACACACACACACTACCTGGAGCAGTGGACACACACACACACACACACACACATACCTGGAGCAGTGGACACACACACAGACACACACTTGGAGCAGTGGACACACACACACACACACACACCTGGAGCAGTGACACACACACAGACACACACTTGGAGCAGTGGACACACACACACACACACACATACACTACACACACACGGAGCAGTGGACACACACACAGACGCACACTTGGAGCAGTGGACACACACACATACACGTGGAGCAGTGGACACACACACACACACACACACACACACGGAGCAGTGGGCACACACACACACACACACACACACACTTGGAGCAGTGGACACACACACACACACCTGGAGCAGTGGCACACACACAGACACACACTTGGAGCAGTGCACACACACACACACACACGGAGAAGTGGACACACACACACACACACACACACACACACCTGGAGCAGTGGACACACACGTGGAGCAGTGGACACACACACACACACACACACGTGGAGCAGTGTTTTTGTTTGTTATAGCTTATTTCAATATTCCAGAGAATATTATTCAGTGAATTATTCTTCACTCTTTAGTCTATTAAACAGATTATAAACCTAAAACTGTAGTTTATAATGAAGCTGATATGACTTCTGTCCTTTATTTTCTCCATTTGAAAACATTAGACATTGTTTTGCTTATTGTTAATATCAGTGTTGCTGATGATGCTTTTTATAAATAAAATGTTTTATGATATGATAAATACAATTTTACATGAAAATGTTAATTTTCAACAGTTTTTTGTTGTTGCTAAGATGACTAAAAGGAGCAAAAACCAAACTGTTATTTATTTATTTATTTACTTTATAACAGTAAATAAATATCGGTTCTAAATATCGGTTACATAAACGTACAAATAATCGGTATCGGTATAAAAAAATCAATATCGGTCGATCACTAGTTGTGATAGAGCGATATATTGGCCAGGCCCATTAATGAGATGATATTGGACTGTAATGACATTAACTATGCCCATTGGTGACCCATGCTGGCTAAATGAGTTGGGATGTGCATGGGCTAATGTTGAGCTACAGGCAAAAAACAACAAGTGAAATATGTTGATTTTGGTCGAATTTGAGATTTTCACAAAAATGTGTTCATTAAGCCCTCGTCTAGCCATCTCAGTGCTCCATATAGTAATTAAAGTATCTTTATTTGTACGTTTTCTGAGCACACATATATAGATTTACAGTAGGCTAAATATATTTAAGTATTCACACAAACAATCGTTTATATCTTAAGTGAAAGTTTGGGGAAAAACATCGGATGTGTAACATTATATTAGATCCGTTCATTACATTATGTCTTAATATAGCCGTCCTTCTTATTAACGTTGATCAAACAATAAAAGAGGAAATCACTCGCTGCTTGATTGAACTGCTTTTGTAGCTTTAATCAAATAATTTTTAACGAACACACTAAGTGATTTTTACATGCTAATATTAGTTTTTATTACTTGAATGCTTATGTTTAGATTTAAAACGAACCAAAAGTACGTAATACACTAGTTTCTTTCTTATATTTGTTTATCATCTTTTTTGCATCGGTTCTTATTTATAACAACAAAGCTCAAATAAAAATGCTATATTGTGATGATTAATCTAGTAATGATTACTAAGAAAAGAAGTGGGGGAAAAGATCAGTTTCTCTCTAAATGTACTTTTATAACTCCATCGTCAGTTTTAAACAACTCATACATCATTTTGAATGTCTTAAAAAATTAAAATAACTAGTTTTTGAATCATTATTACAATTGAATCACTTTTTAACGCCATCAAGGCTATTTTCATGGTGATCTCTGAATAAATTAAACAAGGTATACAATTAACAAAAGCTCATAAAAGACATTTCAGATGTACACTAGACAAACATTATAAAATACATTCAGGCGATACATTTTTTAATAAATCAGTTCAACACCTCTGAATAAAACCCTTGTCTATTTACATTAAAAACAGCACAATCCAATTTAAACATGCGCACTGGTTTTGGGACTCATTTCTCCAGCACAGGTCACAGTGATTTGTACTGTGCATGTTAAACACAGTTTGATTCGGGCGTGTGGTACCTCTCTTCAGGCGTGTCCACGTGAAACGTGCGCTCGATCACAGTGGTCCACTGCAGACACCTGATGATGAAGGTGTTGGGCTTCGGCCTCTCCGTCTTCATCAGCTGACACTCTGACGAATGAGGAGGATAAACAGTGGAATAAAGATGCATCCTCTCAGATTACATGTTGATGACGCTCTAATTAAATCAGTTAGCTTTGAATGAAGTGAGTCATGGAGAACAGTAAAACTGATCTGATGGGTTTACCAAGAATATCATACATTTAAACAGTGCAGGGCAAATAAACCAAAACATTTAAATAACTTGACTATCTCAACACACTGGTAGAAAAGCAAGAGGTTGATTACACATTCTTTGATTCTGATTTCAATATTTTCATAATTTGTCCACAGTATTAACAGGTCATTATAAAGCAATGTTATTTTAGTATCACTGAGATACTATTAAAGTTGTTTTAATTCATATATTTGTATTTTTTTTAGCTATTCAATTAGTATTTTTGGTGTTTTGACATTTTTATTAGTTTTTTTTTTATGTTTATATATTTTTATAAATCAGTTCAGATTTGAGCACAATGTAAAACAAAATGAGAATGTTCTCATGGCAAATAGCTTAAATTAGTTCATTGTAATTTAATTTAATTGAAGTTTATTTAATTTTCATGTATATTTCTAGTGCTGTCAAACGATTAATCGCATCCAAAATAAAAGTTTTTGTTTCCATAATATATGTGTGTGTTCTGAGTATATTTATTATGTATATAAATACAAACACATTCATGTATATTTAGGAAAAATATGTTATGTTTATATTTAAATATATTTATTTATAATCTAAGAATATACATTTATAAATGTATCTACATGATAAATATTTACATGCATGTGTTTGTATTTATATACATAATAAATATACTCAGAACACACACATATATTATGGAAACAAAACTTTTATTTTGGATGTGATTAATTGTTTGACAGCACTAATTTTTTCATTTTGGTTTGATTTTACATGGTTTTATTTAGTTAACTTAAGTTATTGTATTTTAAGTTTATGTAATTTTTAATGTATTTTTTATATCTTATATCGTATTTTTTTTATCTTAATTTAGTTGTAATAAATTTTTTGTGAAATGTATTTTCATTTGACTTCATTTTTAATAGTTTTAGCTTTAGTTAACTACAATAACCCTGTTTAAATGAATGAAAGAGACTCACTGGCCACAGAGAAGTTGTTGAGCGGATACGCCAGATCTGCATCTTGCGGCTTCTCTTTATATCCAATAAACGACCCATCCGCCTTTAACAGGAAGTACCGCGGCCTCCAGTTCTTAATGTATTCACCTGAAAAACCCATACGATCAAGCACACAGAAAACCACTAAACCACTGGAAAACACCGCAGCGTAACACAATCACCAGATGAAACCACACTCATTAATACATCAAGATTTCAGCGCGGTCGTTTCTCACCTCTCTTCTGCACCCATCCCTCTTTCACTACGTTCTGGTCGTTCATGTTGGCTCCGAGGTCAGAGTTCAAGGGTCAGCCCAGTGCTCGACTTCCTGCTGGCGGTTCTGTTCTGTTCCCTCGCTCTCCCTCACGGCCGTCTCTCTCTGTTCTCTCACACGTTGTGATGTAACGTCTCAGCCTCCTCCTTCACTCTCTCTCTCTCTCGCGACCCTTCAGACACTCCAGTGGTGACTCAGCCTGGAAGGAAACAACAAAGAAGAGAAAACACACACACACGGGTCATTCTCTTCCGCTTCCCCCCGTCTCTCACATACACACACACTTCCATGAGAAATAAAGTCATTGTTAGGAGCAGGGAAATATTTCCCGCCCCTTCCCGTGGCCTTCTCTTCCTCTCTCACACTGGATGCTGAAGCTATGCATGGCTCTAAACACAAAAGCCCTGTTTCTGTCTGCTTCTTCTCTCCATTATGAGGCTTTAGAATTCATCTTAGAACCACATGATCAAACGCAGAACCTTAGAACCAGCTCAGAATCAACCTTGATACACTACAAACAGCCCAATGGCAGTAGAATCAACACTGGAACCTCAGAATCAATCTTAGAACCCCTTCAAATTTGGAATTTTAGAACAACCCCTTAATAACTTTACAATTAATCTCTGAATCAGCGCAGTATAAACTCTTAATTAATGCTACAGTAACAATTTGGATCCTATTCAAAATGTGAATTTTACAGTAAACAATTCACATTCAACTTCAACAAATATGACTCACTCTTAGAATCTTACATCTTTAGAATAATATCATTTTAAATATCAACCTGACAATTATCTTAAAATAAAACGTTTGTCAATTTGTATAATTGATTTAAAATCAGCCTTAAATCTCACAAATCACCTTTACAACCTCAGAACCAATCTTGGATTTCTACAATCGATCTTAGAAGGGCCTAAAAACAACATAAGAGCCATAGAATTGGTCTTAAAACTTCTGAGAATGAACCCAAGAAGTCAGAATTCTACAAGGAATCTTAGAACGCTATAAGAAACAATAGAATATTTTAATCTTAACCTGGGAACGAATCTTAGAACCACATCAGAATCAACAGCTGAACCCTAGAATGATGAAATTAATATCGGAACACTGGATAAAAACAACAACAACAACATAGAATCAAATTAGAATTCTAATACAATCAGAATTTTACCAAAAGTAGAGCTCACTTCCAGCCAAGAATCAAAACTATACTTCGAATCTTACAACCTTAGAATCAAACATTTCATTTCCTTAGAACTACCAAGAAATGATCTTAAAATATTAGACCTTTATCATTTTTTATCTAGGATCATCTTGGAATCAAACAGAAAACCTTAAAACCAAACTTCATAATCAAGAATACAATACCTTGCAATCCACATCAAAACCTCAGAGAAGAAATCGTAGAAGATTAGAACGAATCCTTACAATGTCTCACAGTTCATTTTGTTCTGCAGCTCGGCTTATCTATAAATTAAAGCATGTGCTCTATCACTCTTTTTATATTTAAACATCTCTGCTTCTCTAGTTGCTGCTGTGCATGAGTCCTCCATAATCCACAACTTCCCTTTCTTGAATTAATATAATAATACATGAAATCACACTGTACAGTGATAAAAACATCATCACACGTGACACCTGCCCAGGTAACATGATGCGTCCAGGATGCCGGGAAAGGAATCATTTACACATGCACCTAAATGTTTAGGGTTCGAACACCGTGCACGGGTATATGTAGAAAATATCATTGTGCATTCATCACTTAATACATTTTGACTATCTTCTAGAACTATTTTAATGTTAATGACATTTAAAAAGTATACTTTTCTTGCACTCAGATTATTTGTGAGGATATACTTGATCACTTTTTTCAAAATAAGAAATAAAATTAAGCAATGTTCTTTATGAAAAAAAAATTAAAGTCCAAAAAAGTATTTTAAATGATTTAATGATAACTGATTTTTAATGACGCAGTCATGAAGGTCTGAAGCAGAGCTCTATTTTATGTTTTTATTGTCACATGACAACAAAATGGCTTCCTGAACATTGATTACCCCACACAAATTGTGTTCTTATTAAATACTAATAATATTTTAAAACAAAATTGCTTCTTTTTAAAGAAATTATAATACAATTTTTTAACACAATAACCTTTTTTCTATGTTTTTTCCCCCAGTTTCACCACAAAAACGTTTTTTACTAAGTCAAGAACAACATCAAAATGATTTAAAATAATTAATAACGGTTTTTTACAGAAGGGTCTCATTTTGAAACACGTCGAATAAAACAGATGCATAATCCGCGTCGTTGGAAAAAACGAGATGTCTAAACAACAGAAGCCACCCAAAGCAATGTCAACAAAAACAATGGCGGACACGGCTGGGCATCTCACACACACACACACACACACACGGTTGTGACAGCAATTAACATGATAAAATGCAATAACCACAATGAAGCAGCGGCTTTTGTGTCACATTGAGCTGCTGTTATATAATCCATCACCATCATAATAAACTGACAGCGTGCCACGAACAAGAATATGAACATTAATGAATGTTTGTTCAAAAACACGGCTGTGATAACAATACAAACACACATGTATTTAGACCAGAGGATGTGAATTGTGCGCTCTCTTGATTTATATTCGCCCGAAATGCGTAAAATGGTGGACGCGCGTCAATAATACCACGCAGGATGTGATTTAAACGATGTAAATCTCTATCAAAATATGTGTAGATAAGCGCTTGTTGTGTCCAGCAGCATCACAGGCCAGGCCGAGGAGCATCATCCCCACCCGGCGGCCAGTGATGCTCCAGCGATGCTCGGCCTGCCCCGTGATGCTGCTCGCTGATGGAGGAAACATAAACAACGCGAAGCACGCAGCGCGTTACCTGGCAGACGCTCCGCCAGATGGTGGGATCGGTTCCACGCCAGCCCGGTGTGAGACAAACCCAAACCCGCACGCTGCTGCTGCTGCTGCTGCCGCCGGTCGGTCATGAGGAGCACGGAGGCACGCGCGCCCGTGATGTGGCCATCATCTCCGTTACCCCGGTGAACCGAATGACCCTGGATGAATGATGGCGTAACCCGATGCAGAAAGCGCGGTGGCGGCGCACCCCGTCTCCAGCACGCGAATTTCCCGAAGCCTACTACGGCGAAGACCCGCTGCTTAACTTCAATGAGGCAAGCGTCGCCATTGGACGGTCAGCGGGAGACGTCAGAGAGAGCTCATTAATATTCATAAGATAAACCTTCTGTCTGGGAAGATTACAACAACAACAACTCAGCAAGAGCTGAATAACATCCAGAATACATGCCTTTTTATTATTAATGTTGTATGCACATTAACGTAAACAGTACCTGAATAACTGTTCTTTTCAGAAACAGAAATAACTATAATAATTTTAAAATCACCTTTAAAATTGTCCAAATGAAGTTTGGACAATTTTAATAATTTTAAATAATTTTATAATCACCTTATAATCACCTAAAATTGTCCAAATGAAGTTTGCAATTCATATTGCTAATCTAAAATGAAGTTTTGATATATTTACAGAAGGATATTTACAGGATATATTCATGGAACATGATCTTTACTTAATATTCTAATGATTTTGGCATAAAAGAAAAAATGATAATTTTGACCCAACAATGTTTTTTGTTTGTTAAATTTTTGGGCTATTGCTTCAAATATACCTGTGCTACTTATAACTGGTTTTGTGCTCCAGTTACACATATAATTACAAATAAATAATAAAAAAATTAATATTGAATTAGAAATATTATATAAATATAAAATAAATGCAAAATAATGCTGCACAATCTAATATAATTTTATTTTATGTACAACATCAGCGAGAACTGAATAACATCCAGAGTACATGCTTTTTATTGGCAAAGTTTAGTATACATAAAAACATATACGGTGATTATAAATCATTATTTCTTATTCTGAAAATTAATAATCTGATAAACAAGAAAGCTGTTAAGTGTATTAATGTATATAAACATTTCCATATTTTTAGATACATGTTTTATTTAATTTATTACATTTGATTGTCATTGTGTATCTTTCTTTCCTTGTCTTCACCCCTGGCTAATGTAAAATGTTGAATGATTCAATAAAAAACAAAACTTATTTGTATTATTAATGTTGTGTGCTCATTAACGTTAACTATAGAGAACCGAGAAAGAGAACTGTCCGTTTCAGAAACAGACCATTTACTATATATATAAATAATGAATAAAAGTTCATATAAATGGGTATAATATTGTTACATAAATATTATAAGTACAAAATAAATGAAAAATAATAATTCACAATATAATAGAAAAACATAAAAAATGTTTGGAGACAGAAACACACATTTTTTAATGTACAAGTATGCCTAATAATATTAATAATTGTATAATATACACTTTTTATTTTTTGTTACCCATGGATATAAGCATTTATCGCTGTAATGCTTATATATATATTTGTTTTTATCCCATTGAGGGCTTCCAAACAACTTCTTTCGGAGCTAATTAATATTCATAAACTAAGCTTTGCCATTGAATGATAATGATACACGAATTTAAGGACAGTCAGGACACCAAAAACCATCCAGCACATGTGTAAGTCTAAAGCTTTTTGAGTCTTTGACTCCTGATATTTCAAAATAAGCTTTAAGTTCCAGACGTGGGTGTTTAATTAATAAAGTGTGTAAATTAAGCAATTTAATTTGCAACCGTACTAATTTAACTTAAAATGTCAACATCGTGTAATGTATGTTTCAGACAATATGTGGCCAGTTTGATCTGGTTTACTGCTTTAGTACTGATTTGATGCATGTTTTACGGTGTGCATGATGTTTGTTTGATGTGTTTACTGTGTTTCTCCAGTGCTCACCGGCAGGGCCGAGATGTTTTGGGACTGTATCCCGGTCAGATCGCAAGAGTGCATCCCGTCAGCTCACATCTGGACAGGTGAGAGAGACACATACACAATTACATAAGCCTACTGGGATTAAAAAAGACAGATGCATCCTATCATCTTTTAATATTTTAATGAATTCAAATGTTTGCATTTTCTCAAACTAGCTGACACAATTTGTTAATGTGTATTCTGATTGTATTCACACTAGTTTGTGCTGTCAGTAAATCTCAAATACAGTCTATATCAGATGGTCTATACCCAGTGCCAGCAATAATTTGACATACTGCAGTTCACTCTACGGCCACCAGGGGATACTTACGCTACATGCAATATATTTTTGCATGTTACTCGCCATTGGGAGGTCGGCGAGTAACGTTCAGCCTGCGCTTATTAATATGAATGAGCTGGACCTTGGCAATAGTAGGATCCATAATTCGGTCTCCAGCCATTCAGCCGCTGCCAGTGGGACGGAGGAGGAACCCTCTCGACGTCACTCCGGGACCCGTTACCGGACGCCCCCCCCCCCCCCCCGTACTCCTCCTCTTCCTGGCTTTGTCACTCGCCAGGCTTTTGTTGGTACTCTACAAATGAATGATACATGCTTTATGGACCTCCCACCGACCGAGAAGAGGCCCACATTCACACACAGCACCAGACATCACTTATTATGCATCAAATGATAATAAAAGCACCAGCTGCAGTGTTACCCCGCCTCTATCCCGGGACAGATTGAGCATTCGGGGCCCTTTGTCTTATTTAATGAATGCAGAAATGCTATACACAAAACAAAGGGCACAGAGAATAATACTAGGCTACTAGTAAGACTCAAACTACTCTTTTAACATCAACCTCTAGTTTATCAAAGTCTCAAACTTGGGAATAATTATTTTCATAAACTTATTCCATGCATCTTTTGACTAGACTACACGTGGAGTGCATAGTTTATGAGGACTTCACATATAAAGTTACAGGAGGTCTCCCTCTAGTGTTCAAAACATAACACTAAAGATTCATAATAAAACATGACAAAAACACGTTTTAATAAATACATGTATATACAAAAAATTACTCCA
Organism: Schizopygopsis pylzovi; assembly: GCA_027422435.1. NCBI lineage: Eukaryota > Metazoa > Chordata > Actinopteri > Cypriniformes > Cyprinidae > Schizopygopsis > Schizopygopsis pylzovi. Next base: position 5,449,872 of record CM049822.1, on the reverse strand, counting down.
CATTGTTATTATTATTATTTGTAAGTAAATACAATATATATATATTAATTATGAATTAATATCTAAAGTATAGAATATATAATTTATCAAATAAAATTATTATTATTAAAATATTAATATTTTATATTGAAAAGTAATACATTGAAATGTATTAAATATTTGTATATTTAAATATATTATTATAATTATTTTTAATTATATTTATTTTTAATTATTATTTCATATAAAAAAACGAAAACACATTGTTTTAGTTCCATGTATTAGCAATGGCACAATAAAAAATATAAATTAATAAAATGATATAGAGTTTCACACACACACACACACATATATATAAGTATATGCAAAAGTGCTATTATAGTATTAAGTTTGCAAAGGTTAATAAAACTGAATTAATCAGACGGCTTCTAAACTGCAGAGCTTCTAGACTAAAACGAGACTTTAGAGAGGACTGTTAGACTAGATACAGCAGATACTGATTGATGAACAATCCTGTGTCAGTATCAGTGTCTCTGTGTCAGATGTCTGTAACACAAGCACTCTCATGAGGACGCACGCTGACTGCCAAACATGCAAAGAGCAAACGCATCTACTCACTGACTGAAAACAAGCAGGTAAGACGCCTTGTGTTTGTCTTTCAAAACAGGTTTCACTTCGTTTTCATACGAAGAGTTTGCATTTGAATGTGAGATTTGGTTGTGACCTGTAAACATTATCCTCAGCCGTGACTCTCTCAGCAAAAACAACGAGACACAAGGACGAGTGATGAGGATCACAGAATGAATATGAAACCAAAAACAGTTCATGGAGATCTATGCATTATTCTGCATATGTTCATCATCGTACTTCAATGTTTTCCTGTTGAAAAAGAAACAACAGTTTGAGGTTTATCTGCTGTACTTGGTCTTCCAGACTAATAACCCAAACCCGTCTAAATCAGGTTGAGAGACAAGCAAACCAGCGTAGGCTTGTTTAAAATGCAATGCTCACTGTATATTTATGTGCATTTGCTATTAATGAGCATGTAAGGAAACCTAATGAATTGTACTGGTGTTGTTATGCAAGGGTTCAGGATGGCCGGGTCAGGAGTTGCTCTGAGGTTACACGAATTTAAGGACAGTCAGGACACCAAAAACCATTCAGCACATGTGTAAGTCTAAAGCTTTTTGAGTCTTTGACTCCTGATATTTCAAAATAAGCTTTCAGTTCCAGACGTGGGTGTTTAATTAATAAAGTGTGTAAGTTAAGCAATTTAATTTGCAACCGTACTAATTTAACTTAAAATGTCAACATCGTGTAATGTATGCTTCAGACAATATGTGGCCAGTTTGATCTGGTTTACTGCTTTAGTACTGATTTGATGCATGTTTTACGGTGTGCATGATGTTTGTTTGATGTGTTTACTGTGTTTCTCCAGTGTTCACCGGCAGGGTCGAGATGTTTTGGGACTGTATCCCGGTCAGATCGCAAGAGTGCATCCCGTCAGCTCACATCTGGACAGGTGAGAGAGACACATACACAATTACATAAGCCTACTGGGATTAAAAAAGACAGATGCATCCTATCATCTTTTAATATTTTAATGAATTAACATGTTTGCATTTTCTCAAACTAGCTGACACAATTTGTTAATGTGTATTCTGATTGTATTCACACTAGTTTGTGCTGTCAGTAAATCTCAAATACAGTCTATATCAGATGGTCTATACCCAGTGCCAGCAATAATTTGACATACTGCAGTTCACTCTACGGCCACCAGGGGATACTTACGCTACATGCAATATATTTTTGTAGGCTAAAACATGGAAGCATCAATTTTTAGCACTTCTGGTTCCAACATCCTGAAGTCAATCGGTTTTTTGAATGTTTTTTTTATCAAGGCATGAAATAAGGCCTGTGGTGAACACAAGCTCAAGATATTTTGATGTTTTATTCTAGATTTTAAAAAGATGATTGCTATCAAGTGGCTAAATGGGACTACAGAGGTTGTCAGAGACACTAAACACAAACAGAAAAAACTCATCTACACACTTGTCGCTTTCACAGCCTCATTGTGTTTTTTCAAACTCTTACAAACTATTCTAACTCAAACTTTCAGGGAAAATGTTTTTATATAAAGACTGAAAGATTGTCAGAAGCTTACTGGTGGTGATTTTGAAGTCATGTGACTGAGGCATTTATAGCCCACATTTATCTTTTTACTGACATATGTATTTATGCTTCAGAATTCATAAAAGTTGATTATCACGATGAACAACATTTGTAAGAATCATACACTTCCATTGGCCACAGAGCTTATTTTCTGAAATAATCCAAAAGCCAATCTAAAGATCCTACTGGTTTTTGTCGAGGCAAACAGGTGACACTAATGTGCTGGCCTACATAAAAATGCAATCCCTGCATGCTCATGATCATATGATAACATCTGGAGCATAATGTAATTTAGCCGGATGACCTTATACACTGAACAAAATTATAAACGCAACACTTTTGTTTTTGCCCCCATTTTTCATGAGCTGAACTCAAAGGTCTAAGACTTTTTCTAGGTACACAAAAGGCCTATTTCTCTCAAATATTGTTCACAAATCTGTCTAAATCTGTGTTAGTGAACGAGATAATCCATCCACTTCACAGGTGTGGCATATTAAGATGCTGATTAGACAGCATGATTATTGCACAGGTGTGCCTTAGGCTGGCCACAATAAAAGACCACTCTAAAATGTGCTCTAAAATGTTCTCACTAACACAGATTTAGACAGATTTGTGAACAATATTTGAGAGAAATAGGCCTTTTGTGTACATAGAAAAAGTCTTAGATCTTTGAGTTCAGCTCATGAAAAATGGGGGCAAAAACTAAAGTGTTGCGTTTATAATTTTGTTCAGTGTAGTTAAGGGCAATAGGGAAAACAAATATTTTTCTCAATGTTTACCAATCTCAACAGATTTCTGATTTCTCCTCAGATCAACGGCGAAGACTCCAGACACGCAACATTATGAATCTAGAGCGGTTAAGAAATATCAGAGAAGAAACTTCGATCTGTTGACCCTTCAGGCCTCACTTCAGTCCCATCCCAGAGAAACACACACATCAAACACACCGAACGGACAGTCTCTAGGTCAGTTAGAGAAGATTACCCTGGTATCTTTCTCTGTTTTACCGGCCTTCAATGACTTCAGTACATTTAAAGCTCTCTATATTTGTAGAGGAATTCTTTAAAGTCTTACATTCAGAGTCACTAACAGAAGATTAAGATGAAATCCCTTCCATTCACGTTTGGCAACACTCATTCTTACTAAAGATCCTGTCTCTTAAGCTCTTAAACTTAGTCTCACGCCCTGGATGGTGTTGTTGGAAGGCTTGTTTCTTCATTAATTATGTCCCTGCCACCTTACAAATGCATGTTTTGCAATTATAAAGGTTTCATGTAGATGTAAACACAACCTGAGCAATTGTAGACTAGTCCTTCATATATTGTTGGGATGGTCTTGATCTGTAAGTGGAGAAACATAGTGAGTGTGTGTGTGTGTGTGTGTGTGTGTGTGTGTGTGTGTGTGTGTGTGTGTGTGTGTGTGTGTGTGTGTGTGTGTTATGAGACATAAATTTGTATAATGACATGGGTATGACATAGGTATTACAAGGAGAAGGTGATTTATGAGGACATTTTCAGTGTCCCCATAATTTAAAACGCTTATAAATCATACAGAGTGAGTTTTTTTGGGGGGAAAGTTGAAATGCACCGTCTCCTGTGAGGGCTAAGTTTAGGTGTAGGGTAGGTGTAGGGCAATAGCACATACAGCTTGTACAGTATAAAAACCATTACGCCTATGGAAAGTCCCCGTAAACCATAAAAACCAACATGTGTGTGTGTGTGTGTGTAGAACCTAAATGTAAGTGTAATGAACCTAAATGTGTTCCTTGAGCATTTTTAATGGAAATGAATTTTTCAGATTTTCTTCAGAATTGTTCAAAAATGTATATTGGACTGAAAACAGCAGTGAATATTCTGTCTTCATAAACACACACTGTCACTAGGATGTAGGCCTATGTTTATATCTCACACAATACTAAGGAATTACCATTGTACCACTCATCTGACACATTCATGGTTCGGTTACATGATAAGTAGCTTATAATGCATGCAATGACTTCAACACATCACTATCAACACAATCCCTCATTCGTATCATTACGTCACGAGTGACGAGCTCACAACCAAGCATTACCGGTTTATGATGTACAGATTTTTATCGGTAGGCTAAGGGTAAATAGAAAGATTATTATACACCAACTATAACTAACAACTATATACACCAAACGAACGATAACGTTCTGTTCCCTATCGAAAGGTAACTCCTGAGTAGGCTGATCTACTCCCAACGAGAGTCACCGATACCATTTTAGAGGCTAGAGCTCCGTCCACACGGCGTCTCCATGCCTTTAAGTGGTCAGTCTTTAGCGACAGATGTTCAGCACAGAATCAGGATCCGATCTTATGTGACGTGTCTCACCTACTTATTTTTCTGGACAAGGGGAGCACCCCTTCCACGCTCAAGGTCTATATGGCAGCCATCGTGGCGAATCATTCTCCCGAGGCTGGCATTGGCAGAATTGGCAGAATAGGCTCCTATTGGCAGAAATTAGTTGGTTGTTAAGTTCCTTAGAGGTGCTCGGCGGTCGAATCCTCCTCGCCCTAAGACTGTACCGGCCTGGGACTTATCTATAGTCTTCGGGCCCTCCCTTTGAGCCACTTCAAAAAGCTGGCTTAAGGGTCATGACGCTCTAAACCGCTCTGCTTTTGACCCTAGCGTCTGACAAGCGAGTGGGGGACTTGCAAGCTCTGTCTGTCAGTGCTTCCTGTCTTGAGTTCGGACCCAACGACTGTACGGTCGTTCTTCGGCCGCGCAGCGGCTATGTACCGAAGGTGCTCACAACTCCGTTCGGAGCCCAGGTTATCTCCCTTCTAGCACTCCCCACAATGGACCGTGAGCAGGGCCTAACTTGCCATGCCCAATGCGAGTGTATTTTGAGCGTTCATTAGTCACTAAGACAGTCCGAACAGCTCTTTGTGTGCTTCGGAGGCTGCTCTAAGGGGCTGCCGGTCACAAAGCAAAGGCTATCTCACTGGATAGTAGAGGCTATAGCCCTATCCTATGCCTTAGCGGCCGTACAGTGCCTGTAGGGGTGACGGCCCACTCTACAAGAGGAATGGCTTCGTCCTGGGCCTGGTCCTGTTGAGTCTCTATTGGGGAGATTTGTGCGGCCACCAGCTGGTCGTCGCTGTCGACCTTTATCAGATTCTACAGTTTGGACGTCCCTGCCATGCAGGCACGGGTGCTATCTACTGAATGCTACTTTTCTTCCTTCGGGCGGGTAAGGCTTATGACAAGCAGACCCCTCTCGGGTCTCTTTATAGCTCGGACTCATGAGGCCCACTCTGAGCGTGCCTGAACTGAGCTCGCGGAGCAGGATTCGTTCTGTTTCTGCTTATAGCATGGCGCTACTGGATGCGTTCCCCATAAGCAGTCGTCAATGAAAATGACGACGCGACAAGAGTTACCTTTCGATTGGGAACGCTTGGGTTACTTACATAACCTTGGTTCCCTGAGATAAGGGAACGAGCGTTGTATAACTGTGCGTGCTATAGCTGCACGCGAATTGATGGCTGTCGCTTCAGTCGTTGATTCTGATGAAATGGTGCTCTTGCCCGCTTATGTAGCAAGTAACACCCCCCCCCCCCCCCCCCCCCCCCACCCCCTCCCCCCGGCGGGCTCAAGCCCCATTGGTTTGTGTAGTATACAAACGTTAACCAATCTGGCTTCAGTAACGGAGTAAACAGTTTCCTCATAAGCAGTCGTCAATGAAAATGACCACGCAAGGCGCGTTCCCTTATCTCAGGGAACCGAGGTTACGTGAGTAACCAGAGCGCTTATTCAAATCGCGCAAGTCTTTTACATTCTGTGAATAACCGCAGCGCGCGCTTTAAAATCGAGTGGATCCTGATTGGCTGTCAATGTTTATGTAATTTAAATATAGGAAGAAGCGTTCTGAAAAATATTCCAGCATTATCGTTCCTCTGCGCTGTTGTTGTGTCGGTGCACTATTTATCTCAGAGTTAGAGACCAATCAAAACTGTATGTTAGCTATTCAAATAGTTCATAGATATCAATCCTCATCTTTTTCATCTGAACTAAATGTTTTCAGTTTCATCAGGAAATGTGAGTGGTATTTGCATATGTCCAAATCCGAATATTCTTTGTGTAAGCTTGCATACAAGAAGGAAGGATTTTGAAGAATGTCAATTTGACAGGGTTACTTACTTGACTAAAGACTATATATAAAGATAGCTGAAAGATTACCTGAAAAAAAAATATTTTATTTATTATATTCCAGTTAGTTCAAGGTTCAAGGTTCTTTATTATTCGCCACATACACAATCATACAGGGTATAATCAGTAGTGAAATGTAAGTCAGGAATCAATGGAAGTTTATTTTAAAAAATAAAATAAAAATTAAAATAACATAAAAAGCAATAAAACAATGAAACATAACACAAGAGAATATATATATAAATATAAAATGAGCTTATGAAAATAGGAACAAATCAGCATACAACGATGAAACGCACTACAGAGAGGAAGATGTGCACAGCTGAGATCAATGGTGTGGCGCAATACAGTATACTGTCCCTCAATAAATGGATTAAGACAAAGGACGGATTGTGCAAGAGGAATGTCCAGGAGAAACCCGTTGACCACCCCCACTGTACACATCGAGCAGCAATACGGACTGATGGAGAGAGTCAGCATGCACTAAATGTCCTGGGGGTGCACAGTTCATTAAATTGACTCACTGTGGACTACCAACACCATGTCTATCTCCAAGAAGGCACAACAGAGCCTACAGTTACTCCGAAATATGCTCAATTTAGCTTTGTTCCCCCAGGCTGTGAGAGCCCTGAACTCACATCACTACACGCCCCTAAAAATGAATACCAACAACCCCCCCCCCCCCACACCTTACCACATCTCAAGAAAAACTGATTAAACTTGTTATTTCTGTGCAATTCAGGTGAGCGGGCCTGCACAAGCCACCTGTAGCAACACACTCATCCTCTGCATGCACTAGACACTTTCACACAGCCATTGTGTAGTCCATAATCCCACAAGAAGACTGAAAATTGTCAATATATCGACTGTAATGTATGTATGTTTACTGGCTCATGCACCACAAATCACCTTACACTGTTCCCCAGCCAGCAATGCTTGAATGATCTCTCTTTTTGCACATGTACAGTATTGTATTTGAAGTTCATCTGCACAGTTGTACAGTTTGTATTATCATATTTTATTTATTTAAGAGAGGTTTATGTATAGAGTAACCACGGTTTTATATATAGCATATGTATAGTCAAAGCTGACAGTAGGTTAGTTGTGTAAAAATAGGTTTATACTGTTTTACTTCGTGTTAGTATAGTCTGTATTTATGTAGCACACGTGGTCACTGTGAAGACACGACAGTCTCGTCCCACTTAAAAATAAATGAATCCACACATGTAAGCGGAATGAACAATAAAGCTCAACTTGACTTGACTTGACTTGATAAATATAGGTGAGAATGAAAATAGGAACAAATAATAAAATAAAATAAGGAGTAAGATGTGCAATGAGATAAAATGTGCAATACAGTATACTGTGGATTAATAAATATTAATATAAACAGGGATGTGCAAGAGGAATGTGCAAATAGGTTGTACCGGGTATGTACACACAGCAGCAATACGGATGATGGAGAATAATGGATATGTTTACAGTTTATTAAATTGAGTCCTGTGGATGTTATGATGTTATGAGACTGAGTTAGTTACTGAAATTGTAATTTAGTTTGTCTTCACTAAAATAACTACAACTAAAATAAAAATGAATACAAACTACAGACATTTAAACAAATAAAAATGATAAAATGTACTAAATTAATTTAGAAAACTGAAAATAGCCAATACAAACACAAACTAATAGTATATCAAAAATAACACTGATTTGAAAGCCATGTAATTGCTTGAATTTCTTGATTTGAAAATGAGTCATGAGTTGTTTTTGAGTTTTCTTTGGCCTGTCGTCTTCTGGAAACATAAGAAATTGTAATTCAGATTTTTTTTTGACAATCTGTAGACAGTTGTATTAGAAACTTGATGATAAAACTATTTTTTTTATTTTAGGGTGAAATACTTATACAAATAGTGTGTTTTCAGACACCTTGGCGGTGGTTTTGTGCTTGAATGCAGCAGATCATGAAATGCACATGCCACAAAATCACTGTACCTTGAAGAGATGACAACATGACATCACACGTGTTGCATGAAACATGAGGATTTAAAACGGACGCATCTGTTGCAGCATGGGACTTTATAGTAATATTCTGTGCTGTTTTTACACAGGAGCTGATTTCCAGAAGTTCACACAGAGCTCACATCCAGAGCCGCTGGAGCAGCAGCAGAGATGAGATGAAGCTCCTATCAAAGTTGCAATCAAAACCTTTCGATTGAGGAAAAAAACATTCTTTTGGTGAAATGTAATCGCACAATGACACAGATCTGTCATGTAAAACATGCATTTGAAAGTATTTTCCATTGGCACACAACCAAGAAAGACACATATTTCATGCACTTCTGTAATGATTAGCTTTAAAGCAGTGAAACCTCAAGTACAAATGTCAGTGAGTTTCGCGTGAACGGCTTTGTAAAGATTTGTGTGATTACGTTAAGCTGACTGATCTGTGCAGTTGTGTTGGTTTAGATTTACCTCAAAGTACAACAATAGAATAGCATCATACATCGGTTAAATGCAGTAGCTATGTAAATGTTTGAATATCCCAATGCTATTCATTAGATTATCAAAGAAATGAGTAACTAACAAGTGAGCAGGGATCTCCACCTGCCTTTCAAGCTTGATTTGACAAAGGCCATAGTGTGGGCGACATATCTAATCATATTTAACTATTAGATATAGTTAATCTCAGCCGTGAGAGGCAGAAATGTAGAGTCATGCTGAGTCATGCTGACTTGTGTTCATAAGTCTTCAGACCCGTCTTAACTTCCTGCAAACTGATACCTCGCTTTAGAGACGCAGAACAATTAACGTTTTCATTATTGGACTGTGGTTAAATGGATTGTGTCTGATATTCAATACTTGTGTCATACTCATAACACACGATCGTGTTCCTCGTCTGCACGGTTCATTGTTTGTTGTGTCCTCTCACCAGATTTGTCATGGTGCAATAAGGGTGTGTTTGTGTGATACTGAATCTGAATAGAAGTTGAAGTGTGTTTAATAATCCAGAAATTACATCTACTTTTAGAAATTTAGCAGATGCTTTTATCCAAAGCGACTTACAAATGAGGACAATGGAAGCAATCAAAACCAACAAAAGAGCAATTAAGATATTTAATTACAGATCCAACTGAATGTAAATGTATTTGAGTGCTTAAGTCACACTTAAAATGTCATCAACAAACCAGAAACACAAGCACGTTTTCAAGCTGAACAAAAAAAGTGTTAAAATAAGTTAAATTTTTTCACATTTATTTCATTTGAGGTTTTTAATGTTTTGGTTTTAGTTAACTAATAACCCATAACTAGAAATAACAACATAAAAAAAACTTAACTAAAATATTTATTAAAAAGCTTTTTTGCTTCAGCTGCAAAAGCAACATTTCTCATATTTTTAGATTAACTCCATGCAATAAAAAACTAAAAGTAAAATTTTTTTAGGGAAACTATAGACATATTTTCAAATAAAAATACTAAAAATAGAATGAATAAAACTTTACCTTAAATTAAAATTTAACGTGTTCATTTGTTAATAATCGCACAAAAAGGACCTCAAGCTGGTTAAAAATAACAGAAAGTGGCTTAGTTTGATATTTTGCATCTAATGTGATAAGTGTCTAATTAAAATTTTGAACCGATATGTATGAGTTTAAAATACTTAAAATATGTATTTGAAGGAATAGTTTTGCAGAAGCCTTTCGTAGAAATGCATCCTAGTATCGTTTAGTTGAATAGCGTCACTCTGTCAAATACTCGAAATAATACAGCTCAGTAACAACACAACATACGTCTGTTTGGTTATTAATTACTGCCGAAACTGTTTGTCAGTCCGGCTAAAATGACGTAACACGACTCCAACCACAGGTGTGCAATACCAGTCCACCCACTATACAAGCAGCACACAGTGGACTTTCCCCATTCACCACCAGTGCAGCACATTTTAATGAAGACATTTCAAACTAAATGAATGTATAATCATGAAAGTCTTTTACAGTTCATATGTATCAGTATTTTCACTACCAGTCAGAAGTTTAAAATAATTAAGATTTTTTTTTTAAGTAGTGAAAAAAAATATATATTGCTCACTGAGGCTACCTTAATTTTACTGTAAAAAAAACTAAATAATATTTCGTAACATAAATGTCTTTACTTTCAATTCTTGCTGAATAAGTGTTATTTTTTACAAGTAATTTACTATTAATGTTAGCAATATTTTAAACTGTATTTGATATCTAAAAACGTGTATTTTTCTAATATAATATTAAAGTATCTCGTTGCTAACTTCAAAATGAACTGGAGTCAATTGTGAGTTAATCACAATAAAAATGTAATTCCATTCAGACGGTAATTTATTAAATAATGTGTGTGCTCCTGTGTTTACTGTGACGTCAACATGTTAAAATAATAATAATCTACACAGCAATAAGCTTTGCAAGATGTAAAGCTTGTTTCACAAGATGGTGTTTATTGTCTTTTATGCACATGATTTGTGTGGACAAGTGTCATCCTAATGCATTGCTGTAATACACGTGATGGTTCGTTTGCTGGTAAAAGGCGATCAGGGGCACTTCTGATCCCAAAACACAGCTGACATGATCAGATCTCAGATGTCTACCTCTTGTATTTCACTCTTGAGATGTATTTGAATAATAAACCTGGAAAATGTTCTCAAAATAGCTACAATTGTGCGGATCTCTGCTTTTACCTTCAACAGCACACCTCAGACTACAAATACAACAATATTCATAAAAGATTTGCTTGTATAAGCCTGTAAACTGCAAAGACATTAATAAATCAGTTTTTGTGTGTGTAAATGGTAGAAAACCTTTCTTGAATGAATGTTTCCCGTGAAGACCACAGACGAATCTGGTCAGTAAACAATGACTATCAAGCAAACGTCACACAGATGCATGGATGTATACCATCCATAAACAAAAATAAAACATATTTTGAATAGTATATCAATAAACTGTTATTTGAAAATAAAAAAATGAATGTAAAAAATTGTGATGTCTGTACTTATTTATACATTTAGAAATAAAACAATCAAATGTTTGCATTGAAATGTGTTAGTTAAAGCCATTATTCTTCTTTTTTAGTTGCATTGATATTCTACCCATCACATTTAATACTGAAAAAGTTTGAATTTCATTGCACAAAACATGATAAACTTGACAAATTGCATGTTTTTTTCATGTAATAACAGCACAACAAACTTTATTGATAATAATAATAATACACTGGTGTTACACTGACAGCTGCACTTTTGACATCAGTAATAAATAAAGAAAAGATCTTTGAGTTCTTAAAGGGGTAGTTCACCAAAAATGGCAATTCAGTCATTAATTACTCACCCTCGATGTCGTTCCAAACCCGTAAGACCTTCGTTCATCTTCAGAACACAAATTAAGATGATTTTATTTAATCAGAGAGCTTTCTGACCCTCCACAGACAGCAATGTTATTACCACGATCAGCACACAGAAACGTAGCAAAGACATGGTTAAAATAATCCATGTGACATCAGCGGTTCAATCGTAATTTTACGAAGCTGCGAGAATATTTTTTGTTTGCAAAGAAAATAAAATAATGATTTTATTCAACAATTCGTCTCCTCCGCGTCAGCTCCATTTTGGAGAGTATCCACTGAACGCAAACGGCGTTCTCGTAGCTTCGAATAATTACGCTTGAACCGCTGATGTCACGTGGATTATTTTAACCCTCTGGTTGTGTTCGGGTCAAATTGACCCGAAAAAGATTTTCTTTTTCCCGAAAATACTAGTTAACGTTATTGCATTGGACTCAAACTTACTGACTTTGTTCACATAGGGTATAAGTACTTCTCATTATTTTTTTTTTAATTTTCGTAATTTTTTGTGGGTTTTATTTCACCTAGTAACACTTGTGGTGTTCCCGGTCAAAAATGACCGGAGTCCAAACAACTGCTTATAAATCTGTCATTATGCTATAATATCACTAAATATTGGATTCATTCTTTGTGTCAACTTGTTTTCTTTATTTAGGACTGGTTTTGTGTTTCTATTTGCATCTGATTAATCGTAGCCCTCATTTATCTGAGAGTAGGTGCCTCGTTTTTTGAGTGAAAAAATCTTTTTTTATGAATAATTTTCACAATATGAGATAAAAAATTATGAAAATTTGCACTGTTCCTCACACTAGTGTACTTTAATGTTTAATCAGGAAGTTAGCTTTCAATTTTTTTTATTTTGTACAAAATTGCACAAAGTCACACTTGTCAAAAATGGCTGGCCATTGAAAGTGAATGGGGAAGATCACAAAAAGCTGAAACTTTATTTTGAAATGCTTTTATTTTCTGAAAAGGGGCACAAAGTAACACTTATGCCGTTCCCTGTTAAATCTGACCATCGTGACAAACAAGAAAGAACACAATACGATTTTTTTACATTATAACATTTCATGGAACAACAAACCAAAACTGTTATATTTCAGTTATATATATCCTGCACACTGACACTGTCAAACAATAGAAAGAGACAATATCATGGAACAACAAATCTGACCATTGTGACAGAAAAACAAAAACATTGGCATTGCCATATAGAGAACCACATCAACGAACACCTGGTTGTTGTTTGAACTCATGCAAGTGACTGACACTAGCATTTGTATGTGCCGTGCAACTGGTCATTTTGTGAACTTATTCACATGACTCACAAATAAATTGTGCATGTGCCTTGCAAATGTTTGCCCTGCATTTGCAAATTAGTCATGGAGCAAATTAGCCTATGTTTTCAATAGGCTCTGCCAGAAACAGGTTGAAGCATGATTTTATGTCTTCAATGCGGGATGTGGCATATTTTGTCAACCCTGGTGTCATCTTTATGACATTTTCTGTGGATAATCTTCCTTTCTTCTGAGTTGGAGATGATGACCAGGACAAATTTCCATCCTTCGACCAGAATGTTACATCAACTTCAGCTTGGCCCTCAAAATCAGAAGATTGCTCCTCTTCAGTTGTTGTAAGGTTTTCAGCTTGTTCAGTGATGTTTTCCTCTTCCAATATATCTTGCAATGCATCTTGACTGTAAGATTCATCTTCAGTTGTCTCTTCCTCGCTATTCTCTTGATCAGTAATCTCTTGTAAAGACAGCTTCTTCGCCATTGCGCTGACGCGGACTGAATGACAAGCAAGGTGATGTGAGGCATTGATATGCTCTCTCTCTGTGCTAAAGCATTTATTTGTAAACGTTCGTCTACTCTGTGAGAACATGAAAGCCTCAAAACCTATTGCCATAATGTTTTGTCTAGAATATGTGATGAAAGAAAAGATTATTTTGAAGTCAATGCAGGCTAAAGACAAGGCAGTTTGAGCGTGTGTGTGTGTGTGTGATAGCGTGAGTATACATGCATTCACACACGCACAGGCCTTTATGTTTGCAAGCACAACATGCTCCTGAACACTACTCGTTTCTCTTACTTTCATTCTTCCCCATTCACTTTCAATGGCCGGCCATTTTTGACAAGTGTGACTTTGTGCAATTTTGTACAAAATTAAAGCATTTAAAAGAAAACTTCCTGATTAAACATTAAAGCACACTAGTGTGAGAAACAGTGCAAATTTTCATAATTTTTTAACTCATATTGTGAATATTATTCATAAAAAATGCTTTTTTCACTCAAAAAATGAGGTGCCTACTTTCGGATAAATGAGGCTAAAGATTAATCAGATGCAAATAGAAACACAAAACCAGTCCTAAATGAAAGAAAACAAGTTGACAAAAAGATTGAATCCAATATTTTGTGATAATATAGCATAATGACAGATTTATAAGCAATTGATCGGAGTCCGGTCATTTTTGACCGGGAACACCACAAGTGTGACAGGAGTCCGAACACAACCAGAGGGTTAATCATGTCTTTGCTACGTTTCTGGACCTTGATTGGGGTAATTACATTGCTGTCTATGGAGGGTCAGAGATTTAATCAAAAATATCTTACTTTGTGTTCTGAAGATGAACTATCTCTTTAAGTTCAGTGGTAGCCTTTTGAAATTACACAACAATATATTAATAAATCATAATAATAAGTAAATGTTGAATTTATTTGCAGAGTCACTGAGTCCGGGTCCTCCACCAGGAAACTGGCACACAACAAAGATCTCATAATTACATGGTCACGGTTTCAAAATAGTTGAAATGGCGAGAGGAAAAAGTGACGAAGCAAAACCTGACTCACCTGAGCGTCTCTGTAATCTTACATTACACCAGACACGCCGGATAAGGAGCTGTTTCAAAAGTATGATGCAATGTACACAATTGGTCTTGTGGTCTTGTGGTCATGTGGTGGTTCTTCAACAGGTTTAGTGAGTTTGATGAGGTGAGATCATCACATCAAACTCAGTATAAAATCCCCAACGCTCGTCCGTTCAGCACACAGCGGACGGTGCAACAAACACCAGCCCAAAGCAAGACTGAAGACTATACCTACATCTACGACAGTCAAAGCGTCTCTGGTAAAATCACATTGAACTCTTTTTATAAAACGCTTTACCAATATTGCTCATTTATCTGCTACTTCATTATTTTCTAACTGTATCAAAATATGCATAAGAATAATGAGCCATTTGGTTGCAGAAGACTTAATGCAAAGTGTTTACCAATTGCATTAATAAAAAACGTGATGATAAAAAAAAGAAAACATGTTAGAAAACAGTCAGAAAAATTGCTTGTCACTGGGCTAATACCCTTAAAAAGGCATCTTTGTACGTTATCTGCCCATTAAATGTTCATATTAGTACCTTAAAATGGTAGTATGTATCCTTAAGGTGCCACTATGAACCTTTTAAGGGTACAAAGATGTCCCTACTGACAAGCTCTTTTTCTGACAGTTTTCCAAGGCTAAAGTTTGAGTGGTCAAGACCAAGTATTAAACCAGTCACAAGCTAAAGGTACAATTCTTTGCACATTTTTATTACTGAGAACAAATCCAGAGGATTTCTGGCTGCATTAGTGATTGTGTCTTCATTGCAAGTACTGTATGAAGACTGTTTACAGAGATAAACTGCAGATTAGGATTGTTTCATTTGGATTTTTCCATTGCTCTGTGTTTAATCTCCAGAGAGAGAGATGAAGGTGAAGATGTTGGCCGTGTTGGCTCTGGTTCTACTGGTCTCCGGTGCGAGTGAGGGACGGATTCTCAGTAAATGTGAGCTGAAGTCCCAACTCGAGGCGGCACTGGGGGGAAATCAGGGAGGAAATGGGCCTGTAACTGTCACCAGTGGGCCTGGAAGTGTGACTAGGCCTGGAAACGTGACTGTGCCTGGAAAGTAACTGTATCTGAAAACCTGACTGTGCCTGAAGACGTGACTGTTCCTGGAAATAGGCCGACAACTGTGTCTGGAAATAGGCCTACAACTGTGTCTGGAAATAGGCCGACAACTGTGTCTGGAAATAGGCCTACAACTGTGTCTGGAAATAGGCCTACAACTGTGTCTGGAAATACAACTGCAAATTTGCTCATCGCCCAAAGTAAGTGTTGCAAGGGCAAATGTTGTCAGTTGATTACTAGTAATGATACAAATGTAAGCCAAGAGTGTTTCTGTCTTTCTTTCAGTCGTGTGTTCTGTGGAGCGTGTGTCGAGGTTTGACACCAGCCTGGTCACCACCATCCAAGTAGACTCCAGACCTCCAGTGAGACCACCAGTGATACCTCCTCTCAGACCACAACCACAACCCAATGTAAGACCAGGGGGAAGACCTGGTCGTCCCGGAGGAAGACCCGGTCGTCCCGGCGGAAGGGGAAAGAGATCCCATGTTGCGGCACTCAAACGGCCAGCTAAAGACAGTTCCAGTTCTGAGAGTTCCGAGAGTTCCAAGAGTTCCGAGAGTTCCGAGAAGTGCGCCTCGCCTCAAGCCTGTTTGGAATCTTCCAGCTGAGCGACCGCGTGGCCTGCGATTCCGGATCTGGCCAGAGTCTGAACATCTGCCGCATTAACTGCAGAGGTAAGTCACGTGACTGGTTACAAAAGTGATTATAAACAGAATAGACTGAGCCCGGTCTCATAAGAAAACATAATTTATAAGGTGGTGATAAACTCTGCGATTTGTTTGAAACGTTAGTAAAAAAAAAAAAGCACAAAGCTTCACCCCTAAACCTAACTGTAGGCAGATTGTACGAAGACGACGAATGGGATTATGCAAATACCAATTAGTTACATACATATAGTTACATATGTGTTGTTAATAACAATGAATGGAATATATTTATACAACATTATCCTATTTAAATCAATGTGATAAACAAATTAGGTCAAAAGTAATATAAGAGTAATCAAAAAGTAGTCGGATTACATTACCTAAAATGTAATGATACAGTACTAACTATTATTGTAATGTAATGGGGAATCAGTAACAGACTACAAGGTGTAAGTAGTCTACCCAGCACTGGTTATATGTTGCTGTGAGCTTGTGTTGATAGATTCCAATAACGCAGTTTCAACACAGTTTCAAAATGACAGTACGTCAAATTTCAGTTATATCTCGTTTGGTCACGAAAGTAACTAAAAACTGAATACATTCAACACAATCTCGTGAGAAAGTGTAATAATCTTACAAAGTGTAAATTCCGTATCAATTCATACAGTGTGATTGCCACACACACACACACACACACACATGTTGGTTTTGCTATACTTGTGAGGACTTATCATAGACTTCTATTGTTCTTTATACTGACACTACACACACTATTTTACATTGCCACTACACCAACCTCTACTCCCTAACACTTACACACCATCACAGGACACATTTTGCATTTTTACATTTTACACATCAACACTTACATTTGGTATTTTTTTCACACATTATTTGCACTTGTGAGGACTCGCCAAATGTCTCTCACAAAGTCAAAATCTCAGGCTTTACTATCCTTGTGGGACATCTGGTTCTCACAAGTATAGCAACACATGCACACTATCACTCCCTCTCACACACACACACACACACACACACACACACACACACACACACACACACACACACACACACACACCACACACATACACACACACACAATCACTCCCTCTCTCACACACACACACACACACACACACACACACACACACACTATCATCTCTACACACACACATACACACACACACACACACACACACTATCACTCCCTCTCACACACACACACACACATACACACACTACTCTCTCACACACATCACACCTCTCTCTCTCTCTCTCTCACACACACAAACACACACACACACACACACATACACACACACTATCACTCGCTCTCTCACACACACACACACACACACACACACACACACACACACACACACACACACACACACACACACACACACACACACACACACACACACACACAGATGTTGGTTTTGCTATACTTGTGAGGACTTTCATAGACTTCTATTGTTTTTATACTGACACTACACACATATTTTATATTGCACACTACACACACACCTATCACCCCTCTCTACACACCTCACAGGAGACATTGCATTTTTACATTTTACAGATACACACTTACATGGTATTTTTTTCATCATTTATTTGCACTTGTGAGGACCGGCACACACATGTCCCTCACACACAGTCAAAATCACACAGCTTTACTATCCTTGTGGGGACATCTCCTCTCACACAGTACTAGCAAAACCACACACACACACACACACACACACACACACACCACACACACACAATACACACACACACACTTCACTCGCTCTCACACACACACACACACACACACACAAAACAAAAATGAGGTAAAAAGAAAGCATGAAGCTCCACTTTAAAACCTTAAAAAAGACGATGAATGGCACTGTACAAAATAGCCACAAATTCAAGAAAAACATAAAAAAGTTAATCCCATATACACTATAGCACATCACATTGTTTCATCACAATTTTATAATCATAGTACATCAAATTTAAGTGACATCTAATTTTTTGCAACATAAATGTTCTCTTCTAAAGCTCTGATTGATGATGACATCAGGGATGACATCGCGTGCCTGAAGACCCTGCTGGACCCCGCAAGGAATCCGTAAGTTGTCATCTTTAGTGCCGCTAATCACATGATCACCATCTACGCTCCCATTGGTAGTCACCACGTTCTGTCACTGCTCGTTTGCATGACTCTTTTGAGGTCAGATCACGTTTGTAGCACTGCTAATGACTAGTCATTTAGAATCTACTAAATGAATACATTGTAATTGTAAATGGTCAAAAGTCTTCATTATAAACATTTTAAATATTACTAGAAGCAGCTAAACAAGTGTATTTTTCTCATAATAAACCAATATCAGTAAGACATATTGCTGATATACAAATATTCCTGTTCCTGTTTTCTTACAGCATGGTTGCAGGCTTCGCTTCTCCGCCCAATAACAAGTAAGTCAAACAATTAAAAGCTGGCATGAGTCAAGAGAAATTCTGGCTAGAAATATATTAATATTGTATTCAATACTAGAAAGGAAATATATTTTTCAGTGTACAAAATCTATTTTGGACAATACAAATAAAAAATTGATGATGAAATAGAAGTAGCTAAAACTTATTGGAAATATATTTCTATTTACATCAATGTTAGCAATATATGCAGCAATGAGCTTCGCAAGATGTAACCCTTTTTTTACAAGATTGTGTTTATTGTCTTTTAGGCAACTTGTAATTCTCTCCGTGAACGAGTGCCGTAACATCAATCCTGCGCGGTACTTTGCTGAGTGTCCCTGAAACACACAGCGTTTCTTCAGACATGATATTCGGTCAAATGTCATCCCGGTGCATTATTGTCATAGACCCAACACGAACTGCTGATCATATTAATTCGTTCTCAGACCCTTGTATTTCACTCTTCTCAAAATAGCCTTGATTACTGCATGTACTATTGCATACCTCAGAATGCAAATAAAAAAATATAAAAAAATACACTTGTCTAAGTCTGTCTTGACAATAAAAACATCGAAAAATCGGTGTTTGCATGAGTGAAAGGTAGAAGCGTGTTCATATGTGTCTATCTATTTTTACGAAGCAAGTGTTAAACCATCCAGAAAGGCAGGATTTAGTTGGTTTGCATGGTTTATTTAACTGTCGTAACTACACCATCTGTCTGTAAAAAAGCATCTTTCTCCATTAATAGCCATTCAAAAAGTAGCCATGCATTCTCATAAAATGATCTTTTACAACATTTAAACCACAAACGCTTTGTTTAGTAAATATTTATTAATTTTTTAGAGAGCTCAAACCATTTATTTTTGTGATGCTGCTGGTTTATGTCAGATTTTTCCTCCTTGTTAGTGTCCTGAGGCCCAATGAATCACAATAAACTCTGTTAAACCAAATCCACGTGTAAAGCCTTTTACCATGGACATATTATATCACATACGCAAATTAATGATACTAACCATGCTATCTGTTTGTACACAGTATGCTCTTTGCATTATTACATTTTTTGTATAAATATATTATGTATACATATAGAATATTAAAATGTTTTATTTAAAATATATTAAATAAAATAGGAATTAAATAAACTGTGTGTCAGAGGAAACAGAGGATCCAGGTGCAAAGGTAAGTTCTGTAATGGCTTTTATTGAATAATAACACAGGCAGTCTGTCGAGCAAAGACACAGAACTGGAACAAACACAAAGTAGATAAATTCCTCGGTAAAGGAAGACTCCTGTCTTGAGGATAGACAGCAGAGCTGGAACTTCTCGTAGGGCAGAAACACAGTCCTTGTACGAGGTCACATGCAGCAGGATGACAGAGACACGAAAGCACACAAGACGAGTGCAACTCCTCTAGACTTGAATTAAGCTGGACAAGACAGGGTAAATGATCATGTAGATAGCATAACACACAAGCATGACTCACGTACACACGAAATAATCCGACAAAGAACAAAGGGAGACAGATGCTAGAAGTAGAGAGAAAGTAATGAGACAAGTGAGAACAGGTGTGACAGAGAAGCAGCGCAAGCGCTAATTGCAATGATGAACAGGTGGGGAAGAATAGACAGGCAGGGCCCGGGCGAGAGAGAGAGAAAGAGAGAGAACAAACCCAGCTCATGACACTGTGAGTATATATAATAAAACAACATTGTAAAAAGGATATGATGAATAATACTTGAAATTGTGCTTAAAAACAATTGTTTGTTCTTTTATCAAATTTCGAATGTGTCCTGTGCCATTGGAAGTTCACATTTACATGTTGAACCAACAACACACAAAGGTCAAAGCAAGCATTTTCGAGCAAACCAAGTATTTGTGTGCTATTTGAATACACTCAAATGAGCCCTCGCAGTGAAGCTCAGAGATTTAGACCGAGATACTGACCAAAACAGAGAAAATGTCCAGTGAAGGTTTGTCAGATTGACCATGTAATGCATCTAAAGTACAACCCGAATTCCTGAAATGTTGGGACGTTTTTCTAATTTGAATAAAATGAAAACTAAGACTTTCAAATTACATGAGACAGTATTTTATTCACAATAGAACAAAGAGAACATAACAAATGTTTAAACCGAGAAATTTACATTTTTATCCACTAAATTTGCTCATTTCAAACTTGATGCCTGCTAGAGTTCTCAAAAGAGTTGGCACGGGAGCAACAAAGGGCTGAAAAAGCAAGATATTCTGAAAAGATTCAGCTGGGAGAACATCTAGCAAATAATTAAGTTAATTGACATCAGGTCTGTAACATGATTAGTTATAAAAAGGATGTCTTGGAGAGACAGAGTGTCTCAGAAGTAAAGATGGGCAGAGGCTCTTCAATCTGCACAAAAAAAAGTGCACAAATTTTTTTGGAATATTTTAAAAACAAGGTTCCACAACATCAAATTTCAAAATTAAATCTCATCATCTACAGTGCATAACATCATCAAAAGTTTCAGAGAAACTGGATAATCTCTGTGTGTAAGGGACAAGGCTAAAGACCTGGTCTTCGGGCCCTCAGACGACACTGCATCACTCATCGGCATGATTCTGTCATTGACATTACTAAATGGGCTCAGGAATACTTCCAGAAACCACTGTCGGTAAACACAATCCACCGTGCCATCTACAGATGCCAACTAAGCTCTATCATGCAGAAAGGAAGTAATTTGTGAACATGGTCCAGAAGTGCCATCGTGTCATGCGGGCCAAGACTCATTTATAACGGACTGTTTCAAAGTGGAAAAGTGTTCAATGGTCAGACGAGTCCAAATTTGACGTTCTTGTTGGAAATCACGAACGCCGTGTCCTCCGGGCTAAAGAGAAGGGAGACCTTCCAGCGTGTCATCAGCGTTCAGTTCAAAAGCCAGCATCTCTGATGGTATGGGGGGGTCATAAGTGCATACGGTATGGGCAGCTTGCATGTTTTGGAAGGCACTATGAATGCTGAAAGGTATATAAAGGTTTTAGAGCAACATATGCGGGAGCACGCGTCTATTTCAGGGAAGGCCTTGTGTATTTCAGCAGGACAATACAAAACCACATACTGCAGTATTACAACAGCAGGGCTTCGTAATAGAAGAGTCCAGGTGCTGAATTGACCTGCCTGCAGTCCAGATCTTTCACCTACAGACAACATTTAGTGCATCATTAAACAAAAAATATCTCAAAGATGACCACAACTCTTCAGCAGCTGGAAACCTATATCAGGCAAGAATGGGACAAAATTCCAACAACAAAACTCCAGAAACTCATAACCTCGATGCCCAGACGTCTTCAAACTGTTTTCAAAAGAAGAGGAGATGCTACACCACGGTAAACATGCCCCCATCCCAAATGTTTTGAGACCTGTAGCAGGCATCACATTTGAAATGAGCTCATTTTGTGCATACAATTGTACATTTTCTCAGTTTAAACATTTTTTAGTTCTATTGTGAATAAAATATTGGCTCATGTGATTTGAAATTCTTTTAGTTTTCCTTTTATTCACATTTTTTAAAAGTCCCAATATTTCCGGAATTCAGGTTGTATAATTTAAAGCTCAATCAATAAAAGCAAATGTAATCAAATTAAAGCTCTTAAAAATAAAGGTGCTTCACGATGCCATATAATAATCTTTTTGACTAAATGGTTCCATAAACAACCTTAAATATCTGAAGAACCTTTTTGTTTCACAAAAGGTTCTTTGTGGTGAAAGAAGGTTCTTTAGATTATAAAAGGGAAGGAAGAGATGGTTCTTTAAAGAACCTTTGACTGAATGATTCTTTGTGGAACCAACATTTTTTATTTTATTGCATCGCTTGAAGAACCTTTGAAGCACCTTTATTTTTAAGAGTGTATGACAGTAAGCTTATCTGTCTTAAACAGAAAATCTGTATAAAAAAGAAGTTTCCTGAGAACAAACTCTGGATCACAAAACTCATATGGTGTGACAGTGCAGAAGGACCATATTTGACTTGAATAGTTTCATTGCATAATTCACAATTTCTAAATAATCCTTTAATTAAACCAAAAGCATTGTCATGACTTCAGAGCCACCCAAACAAAACAGAGTAAAGCTTGAGGCTTTAGAGAGTCCCAGCAGTGATGATGAGTGTGGCATTCAGCTATTTGAATTGGAAATGCTGCTGTGTGTGGGTGTTGCAGAACGTCATAATCTAAAGACAAACAGAGCACAAAGACCCACGCATGAAAACATGAGCTTCACATCACTCCCCTCACAGCACTGGAGATAAAGAGAGCAAATGAATAAACAAATACATAATAACAAGGTGACAACCTGAGCTTCCTGGCCAGCATTTGTGATGTTTTCAGTCCATTTCAGAGCAATGACATCATAGGAATATGATCTCCTCGTGATGATGGGATGGACCAGCCGCGCAGGTGGAGGTCAGTCGGACGTATATAAGATGCACCACAGCACAAAAAAAAGCACTGAAGCTGGAGAAGACTCTCCAACAAACAGCATCTCAACAGAACCTCTGGTAAGACACATTACAATTCGGTTCTTCATGATATTTCATGTTTGGTTTTTTCCCCAAAACTAATCACTAGCAGTTCCCTGTTGGTCATTGTAAAAATAAAGCAATTTGTCTGACTGTAAATGACTTTGGTGTTCATTTAAAATGGGTTTATTTAATTGTATTTATTATTTTATATATATTTTATTTATTTAAAAATATATTATGATGTTTTTTATATATGATATTCATTATTTAATACTTGTTTTGTGTAATATAATCTATGATTAAATTAGCATATATATATATATATATATATATATATAAAGATGTTTTCGTGCATGATCAAAAATACTACAGATATTTTTATCTCCCCCAATCCATTGATTCATTAATATGCAATCACTGAATACTCGTAATCCGTTATTCTTTTATTGGCTCTACATCAATATGTAATAAGAGTTCCCTGGATTACCTCACATGTAATCTTCAGGTTTCCAAATAGAGAGAGATGAAGAGCAAAAGCCCAGAGAAGATGTTGGCGGCGTTCGCTCTGGTTCTGCTGGTAGTCTGTGCGACTGAGGGACGGATTATGAATAAATGTGAGCTGAAGGCCCAGCTGGATGCCGCTCAGTTGCAGCAGATCACCGCCATGGAAGAGACAATAACCGTGAACGGTCTCATCGCCAGACGTGAGATATTGTCCTTCAGCTTCTCCCTTCTGGGGAGTTCAGCTTTATGTCAGATTATGTGACCCTCATCTATGTCTTTCTTCCTTTCTGAGGCAGTTGTCTGCAAGGCCAGCATCTCAGCCTTCAACACCAGCTTTGTCAAGAACATCACGGCCCACAATAAGGAGATAAAGCCAGCACACACCCAAGTTGCATCCCAAGTTCCACCTCAAACTCCATCATCTGGAGCTCCACCACAGGCTTCACCACGCAGAGGTCCACCTCAAACTCCATCATCTGGAGCTCCACCACAGGCTTCACCACGCAGAGGT
>CM049822.1:5395622-5420622 GCA_027422435.1 Schizopygopsis pylzovi | reverse complement strand
GATGTCAAGTACAGGTTATGTGACACCTTTAGACTACAACAAGAAAGATCTGAACCACGATTAGAGATGCATGACTTGTCCCTATAAAATAATAATAAAAAAAATCAAATTGGTTTTCATATGGTCAAAGAGTTTCCTGTTATGTGTTGAAGTGCAGTGGTTTTAAGTATTCTTCATACAGCTCATCCATTTTTAAAATTGTACGGCCAAAACTATATTTTAGTATCTTTATTTATTAAGTGCTATTATCTCTATAACTGTGGTTGACAGTGGTGTAAAGTATTGGAGTAAATGTAACTAATTACTGTACTTGTGTCTTTTCAGATACTTTGTAGTTTTACTAAGTATCAAAGATATTATAAAATGTATGTATGATAATGATTGATAAATAATTTTAGACTAAAATCTTTACAATATAACATGGTATTAGAATACACATGTTTTGGGCAAGAGGGTCCACATAGAGGTTTTCAAGGGCCGGCGTGAATAAATCTAGATTTAAATTCAAAGAGACAGGATAGTCTGTGCATGACCTGATATGTGTATTTGTATCCAGAATGAGGCGATGTAAACATCCCACAGCACTCAACACTTTCTGGCAGTGAATGTTTCATTCATACTCAAAACTGGAGGGCGCTCTTGTGCAGAAAGTCCAGGACGGACTCATAGAAGTAATAACTCATGATGTGCCAGGAAATCCCTAATATGGACAAAAGCCTCCAGCTACCATCTTTTCCTTTCCGTAAGAGCGTGTGTGGCCATTTACAGTATATATTCTAGCTTCCCGTCTCATCCACGTTCAGCTATTTGTATCTGTACAAAACAGCTAGTTTTGATGTTGAGTATTAAAAAAAATTGTGTCTTACTATAAAACACATACAAACGTTTGGCTGATGAAACGCGAAGACATCACTGTTGTGACAAAATATGGTTTAAGTGTGTTTTTCAAGTCCAGGTAATAAATAAAATGGTAACACTTTATAATAACTGCACACTATGAATCATTAGTTAAGCATTAGTAAATTGTTCCACGCATTGTTTCAACATTAACAGCATTAGTATGCAGTTAAATACAGCTATAAATGTTGTCAACAAAATGCTTCATGTTTCATTATGCAATGCATGCTGGGTACCAGCAGAGTACAAGACTCTCCCATGTATCCCAGCATGCATTGCAGCATGAATAAACAATGCAGCTGAATTGTCTGATTATTGTCTTTTATTCTTACAATTTTATTTTACGTTTGCTGTTGTAGTTGTGAGTTTTTAGTAGCTTGTGTTGTGATGTTCAGAGCTTGTATCTGAATATTTTGTTGACTGTCACCATTGTTGAGGTTCATACGCTGATTCTTGGTGTCTGAGGTCTTTGTAATGCTACAGGTGAAAAGTTTTTGAAAAGCAAATGATCTGATATTTACAATACTGCAAGATCTGAAGCTATAAAAAAAATCTAAAGCAATACAATATCGATATAACCGGAAATAGGACTTGAAATGAGGTCGGCTTTGTTGGTGTAACGGGGCCGACAAGACGAGATGCGTGCGGGTCCATGTGCAAGCTTTTATTAATAGACATGGTCATAACAAAGGCAGGGTCGAACAAATGGCAAACAGGTATATTGAGGGCAAAGCAGATGAGTACTTAAGTAAACGGGCGTGGTCTACAATCGGCGAACAATATCCAGAGGGCTTGACAAGAGGGGTAATCCAGGTACACAAGCAATGTCAATCAGAATAGGACTTCACACATCCACCTAATGAATGTCTGCAGGTGCAGGAGGGCCCGTTTGGAAGAAGCCTGGTTCCCTCAGCCATCACATACCTCAACAACAGACATCGCTGAGTGTTATCATGACTTGAGCTTTTATTTGATTTATTTTGTATTAGGTTTGTTATGTTGTGTGTGTTTAACAAGTGCAGTGGAAAGAAATTTCCCGCATTGGGGACAATAAAGTCAATCAATCAGTATGCTTGCATCATTGTATTACAACAAAATATTTAAAAAATGAAAAAAAAATGTTATCCTAAATTCAGAGGTCGGCATCACTGTAAAGTAGATGAACTGATCACGTGGTTGCCATCACTTCCGTGTCCACGTATGTTTCCTATACGTGACAAACTCAGTTCTCCACCCAGCATTGTCTCGTGTACCAGTCAGTCTGTTCAGATCTTTCTTGCTGTCGTCTAGAGGCGTCAAATATCCTGTACATGACATTCGATCCTGGCTGAGACAAAGACGATTCTTCTGCCGTAACTCTGAAAAGATGCACTTTACTTCATTGTGTTTTCCCTAGTTATAGAACTTGAATCTGTGCAACCCAGAAACCAAGCCAAAACAGAACACAAAGTGCCTGAAAACCTCCTACACACTGACCCACAACCTTTCAAACTCTTCTTTCACATAATCCACTGACACACAGATGCCCTCTCTCTGGGGAACAGGTGGGTCTATATCTACACTCAACTGCCAATGATTCCCTGTAAGAGGAACACACAGAGATCGTGAGAATTCATCCAGACGTGAAGATGTTGGCAGTTGTGGTTGTTTTATTCCTGGCGGTCGGCGTGAGTCACGGCGTGATTTTGAGTAAATGTGAGCTGAAGCAGCAGCTTGAAAGAGGTCTTACTCTGCAAATCCCCAATCCTGCAGACGTGCTGGCACAGAGTGAGTCTCTATTTACATCCCGCGCTTTAGATAGCGATCACTGCTTCTGTGTAGATTATAGAGTTAATACTGGTTCAGTAGTTTGCAGGTGAGCATATAGTCATTTTTATTATACACTCGTAAAAGTAATGGTTCTTTATTGGCTTTGAGGTTTCCATGAAGAACATTTAATGTCAATGAAATCTTTCCATTCCATAAAAGTTTATTTATATAGGAATATGTTCTTCATGGTAAGAAAATTAAAAGGCTATTTTAAGAACGGTTCACTGAAACGTTTGACCCAAAATGGTCCACTGTGAAAATCACTGTGAAAGCTGTTTTTTTTAGTTGTATGGAATATAAAATTCTTCAAAAGTGAACGGAAACTCTCTTTACAGTCGTGTGTCACGTCCAGCTGACCTCTGGCTTCAATACCGGCGCCATTAAGACGATCGCTGAGCCCCAAGAGCAAAAAAATAAAGGCGGCTCTTCCAGTAGTGAAAGTGATGAGGACAAAAATGAGGTCTGGACCCTGTACGGCTTGTTCCAGCTCAGTGACCACGTGGTGTGCAACACTACTCAAAGTCGTGCACTGAACCTCTGCAGACTGTCCTGCGACAGTGAGTATATTTAACATGAAAGAGATAACCCATGATGACAGGGTGATCAGAACCAGTTTGGGGTTCTTGTGAAAGAAATTAATACTTCTATTCTGCAACGATGCATTCAATTGATCACATGACAGTAATGTAGGCTAATGTTACAAATGATTTCTATGAAAACAAATGTCAATTTGAACTTTTTGTTCATCGAAGAATCCTTTAAAACAGCATGTTTTCCACAAAAATATTAAGCAGCACAACTGTTAAAAAATTAATAATCAGAAATGTTTCTTGAGCAGCAAATCAGCTTATATTTCTGAAGATCATGTGACACTGAAGACTGAAGTAATGATGCTGTAAATTCAGCTTTGATCACAGAAATAAATTACAATTTAACATGTTTTTAAACACAAAACAGTTATTTTAAATTGTAATATTATTTCACAATGTTTCGGTTTTTACTGTATATCTGATCAAATATCTGCAGCCTTGGTGAGCTTTTGTATAAATATTTTCTCAAACTAAATGTGATCGTTCTCCTTTTCAGAGCTGATTGACGATAACACCAGTGATGACATAGCCTGTGTCCAGGCGCTTGCTAATGTAGTGTGAGTGATTTAATAGAACACACACATGTCAGAAAATGATATTATCCAGTGCAGTATGATTTAATTAACTGTGCTATAACATAATAAATCATTGTTTGTAGATGTATGAATTAATGTAGCAGACTGTAGTGTTAATATTTAATCCATATAGAAATGATATTAGTAGTGAATCCTCATAAAGCAGGTGAGTGCAAGTGTCCTGATATTGTGTTCATCTGACTATAACAGAACTGCGCCGATTCCTGACCCCAATACTGCTAGACACATCCATGAAATGTAAGTGAATGAAACAAGAACCAATACAATACAGCAATTAATGGAAAACATGAATTTACTGTGTTTGCATGCAAGTATGCTAAAATGATATTGAGATCACTACAATAGCTAATAGCACTGGCTTGACTAAACCAGCATTTCTTTAAAAAAAAAAAAAAAAAAATCATATTTTCATGTTTCCTATTTTGCTTTGACAGGATCTCGCTGATCCACCAGCCAGAGTGTATGACCGTGAAGGCCACTTCATACTTCGCCGACTGTCAAACACCCTAAAGTCTTGACCTCTAGTAGCACCCTGCATTACTTTTGCATTTATATTCGTAGCTTTCAACAAAAATCCCGGCACAAGTAGCTTGTGTTTTGTGCTATATGAGTCATTAAAACCATTTCAAAAGCAGTGTTGTGCTCATTAATTTAATTAAGGCCCGTGTGTCTCTACGGTCTGATGTTGAGCGTTGAATGTTTATGTCCATTTTATTGCCAAAGGCAATCCAAATCGGATGGAAAACAAAGACGATAAGGTAAATAAGTTATTTATTGTTAGGCAGTATTCAGTAGGCAACATACTAAGTACATAGAGCATCCACTAGATAGTGTGCTTGTGGCGCTGAGGTTTATTGTGCACTGAGATAAACAGGCTGTAAGGTAACTGAGAAATGTATAGTCAGAACTACTAAATAACCATTTTTTACATGTCTTGTTTTTCTGGTGCTGCAAATATGAGTTAAAAACTCTTTTAAAGTGCACTGCCCCAGAGACAGCTTTTGTACCTTTTTTCTGAGACTGAAAGATGTGAAGCAAGATGAGCTTCAGGGTTAAGATTCATGATTTTATGAATAATAATAACATTAAGAAGAATAATTACATATGTTATTTATACACTGACGCACACGCACGTGTAACGGATGCATGCCAGTAAGGGCTGTGTGTGTAAACCTCACTCCCCTGACCTCAAAAGAGGCGCTCTAGCGACTGACGCTAGAGGCTGTAGCCTTTGGCGTTCCACACGCACACACACACACACACATCCAATCCTCTCACGCACACACACACACACTCACACAGATGCTTTCCATGGCAACTGTCTTTGATTGAATGGTAATAAGGTCATTATGATGGAGTTTAAATGAGACTTTGAATATAGGGAGCTTGTGCATTAAGAAACTTTACTGTAATACTGTGAATGTCTAAAAATATATCAGTGTATAAACCTAAACATATATAAGTGTATAAACCTAAACATATATCAGTGTACAAACCTAAACATATATCACTGTATAAACCTAAACATATATCAGTGTATAAACCTAAACATATATCAGTGTATAAACCTAAACATATATAAGTGTATAAACCTAAACACATATCAGTGTATAAACCTAAACATATATCAGTGTATAAACCTAAACATATATCACTGTATAAACCTAAACATATATCAGTGTATAAACCTAAACACATATCACTGTATAAACCTAAACATATATCAGTGTATAAACCTAAACACATATCAGTGTATAAACCTAAACATATATCACTGTATAAACCTAAACATATATCACTGTATAAACCTAAACATATATCAGTGTATAAACCTAAACATATATCAGTGTATAAACCTAAACATATATCAGTGTATAAACCTAAACACATATCAGTGTATAAACCTAAACATATATCAGTGTATAAACCTAAACACATATCAGTGTATAAACCTAAACATATATCACTGTATAAACCTAAACATATATCACTGTATAAACCTAAACATATATCACTGTATAAACCTAAACATATATCAGTGTATAAACCTAAACATATATCACTGTATAAACCTAAACATATATCACTGTATAAACCTAAACATATATAAGTGTATAAACCTAAACATATATCAGTGTATAAACCTAAACATATATCACTGTATAAACCTAAACATATATCACTGTATAAACCTAAACATATATCAGTGTATAAACCTAAACATATATCAGTGTATAAACCTAAACACATATCAGTGTATAAACCTAAACATATATCACTGTATAAACCTAAACATATATCAGTGTATAAACCTAAACATATATCAGTGTATAAACCTAAACATATATCAGTGTATAAACCTAAACACATATCAGTGTATAAACCTAAACATATATCAGTGTATAAACCTAAACATATATCAGTGTATAAACCTAAACATATATCAGTGTATAAACCTAAACATATATCAGTGTATAAACCTAAACATATATCAGTGTATAAACCTAAACATATATCACTGTATAAACCTAAACACATATCAGTGTATAAACCTAAACATATATCAGTGTATAAACCTAAACATATATCAGTGTATAAACCTAAACACATATCACTGTATAAACCTAAACACATATCAGTGTATAAACCTAAACATATATCAGTGTATAAACCTAAACACATATCAGTGTATAAACCTAAACATATATCACTGTATAAACCTAAACATATATCAGTGTATAAACCTAAACATATATCAGTGTATAAACCTAAACATATATCAGTGTATAAACCTAAACACATATCACTGTATAAACCTAAACACATATCACTGTATAAACCTAAACATATATCACTGTATAAACCTAAACATATATCACTGTATAAACCTAAACATATATCAGTGTATAAACCTAAACATATATCAGTGTATAAACCTAAACATATATCAGTGTATAAACCTAAACATATATCAGTGTATAAACCTAAACATATATCAGTGTATAAACCTAAACACATATCAGTGTATAAACCTAAACATATATCAGTGTATAAACCTAAACATATATCACTGTATAAACCTAAACATATATCAGTGTATAAACCTAAACATATATCAGTGTATAAACCTAAACATATATCAGTGTATAAACCTAAACATATATCAGTGTATAAACCTAAACATATATCAGTGTATAAACCTAAACATATATCACTGTATAAACCTAAACATATATCACTGTATAAACCTAAACACATATCACTGTATAAACCTAAACATATATCAGTGTATAAACCTAAACATATATCACTGTATAAACCTAAACATATATCAGTGTATAAACCTAAACACATATCAGTGTATAAACCTAAACATATATCAGTGTATAAACCTAAACATATATCACTGTATAAACCTAAACATATATCACTGTATAAACCTAAACACATATCACTGTATAAACCTAAACATATATCAGTGTATAAACCTAAACACATATCACTGTATAAACCTAAACATATATCAGTGTATAAATCTAAACATATATCAGTGTATAAACCTAAACATATATCAGTGTATAAACCTAAACATATAACAGTGTATAAACCTAAACATATATCAGTGTATAAACCTAAACATATATCACTGTATAAACCTAAACATATATCACTGTATAAACCTAAACATATATCAGTGTATAAACCTAAACATATATCAGTGTATAAACCTAAACATATATCACTGTATAAACCTAAACATATATCACTGTATAAACCTAAACACATATCAGTGTATAAACCTAAACATATATCAGTGTATAAACCTAAACACATATCACTGTATAAACCTAAACATATATCAGTGTATAAACCTAAACACATATCAGTGTATAAACCTAAACATATATCAGTGTATAAACCTAAACATATATCAGTGTATAAACCTAAACATATATCACTGTATAAACCTAAACACATATCACTGTATAAACCTAAACATATATCAGTGTATAAACCTAAACACATATCAGTGTATAAACCTAAACACATATCAGTGTATAAACCTAAACACATATCACTGTATAAACCTAAACATATATCAGTGTATAAACCTAAACATATATCACTGTATAAACCTAAACATATATCACTGTATAAACCTAAACACATATCACTGTATAAACCTAAACATATATCAGTGTATAAACCTAAACATATATCAGTGTATAAACCTAAACATATATCAGTGTATAAACCTAAACACATATCAGTGTATAAACCTAAACATATATCAGTGTATAAACCTAAACATATATCAGTGTATAAACCTAAACATATAACAGTGTATAAACCTAAACATATATCACTGTATAAACCTAAACATATATCACTGTATAAACCTAAACATATATCACTGTATAAACCTAAACATATATCACTGTATAAACCTAAACATATATCAGTGTATAAACCTAAACATATATAAGTGTATAAACCTAAACATATATAAGTGTATAAACCTAAACATATATCACTGTATAAACCTAAACATATATCAGTGTATAAACCTAAACATATATAAGTGTATAAACCTAAACATATATCACTGTATAAACCTAAACATATATCACTGTATAAACCTAAACATATATCACTGTATAAACCTAAACATATATCACTGTATAAACCTAAACATATATCAGTGTATAAACCTAAACATATATAAGTGTATAAACCTAAACATATATCAGTGTATAAACCTAAACACATATCACTGTATAAACCTAAACACATATCACTGTATAAACCTAAACATATATCACTGTATAAACCTAAACATATATCACTGTATAAACCTAAACATATATCACTGTATAAACCTAAACATATATCAGTGTATAAACCTAAACATATATCAGTGTATAAACCTAAACATATATCAGTGTATAAACCTAAACATATATCAGTGTATAAACCTAAACACATATCAGTGTATAAACCTAAACACATATCACTGTATAAACCTAAACACATATCACTCTATAAACCTAAACACATATCAGTGTATAAACCTAAACACATATCACTGTATAAACCTAAACATATATCAGTGTATAAACCTAAACATATATCACTGTATAAACCTAAACATATATCAGTGTATAAACCTAAACACATATCAGTGTATAAACCTAAACATATATCAGTGTATAAACCTAAACACATATCACTGTATAAACCTAAACATATATCACTGTATAAACCTAAACACATATCATTGTATAAACCTAAACATATATCAGTGTATAAACCTAAACACATATCACTGTATAAACCTAAACATATATCAGTGTATAAACCTAAACACATATCAGTGTATAAACCTAAACATATATCAGTGTATAAACCTAAACATATATCAGTGTATAAACCTAAACATATATCACTGTATAAACCTAAACACATATCACTGTATAAACCTAAACATATATCAGTGTATAAACCTAAACACATATCAGTGTATAAACCTAAACATATATCAGTGTATAAACCTAAACACATATCACTGTATAAACCTAAACATATATCACTGTATAAACCTAAACATATATCACTGTATAAACCTAAACATATATCAGTGTATAAACCTAAACATATATCAGTGTATAAACCTAAACATATATCAGTGTATAAACCTAAACACATATCACTGTATAAACCTAAACATATATCACTGTATAAACCTAAACACATATCAGTGTATAAACCTAAACATATATCAGTGTATAAACCTAAACACATATCACTGTATAAACCTAAACATATATCACTGTATAAACCTAAACATATATCAGTGTATAAACCTAAACACATATCAGTGTATAAACCTAAACATATATCAGTGTATAAACCTAAACATATATCAGTGTATAAACCTAAACATATATCACTGTATAAACCTAAACACATATCACTGTATAAACCTAAACATATATCAGTGTATAAACCTAAACACATATCAGTGTATAAACCTAAACATATATCAGTGTATAAACCTAAACACATATCACTGTATAAACCTAAACATATATCACTGTATAAACCTAAACATATATCACTGTATAAACCTAAACATATATCACTGTATAAACCTAAACATATATCACTGTATAAACCTAAACATATATCACTGTATAAACCTAAACACATATCACTGTATAAACCTAAACACATATCAGTGTATAAACCTAAACATATATCAGTGTATAAACCTAAACATATATCAGTGTATAAACCTAAACATATATCAGTGTATAAACCTAAACATATATCAGTGTATAAACCTAAACATATATCAGTGTATAAACCTAAACATATATCACTGTATAAACCTAAACACATATCACTGTATAAACCTAAACATATATCAGTGTATAAACCTAAACACATATCAGTGTATAAACCTAAACACATATCACTGTATAAACCTAAACATATATCAGTGTATAAACCTAAACACATATCAGTGTATAAACCTAAACATATATCAGTGTATAAACCTAAACACATATCAGTGTATAAACCTAAACATATATCAGTGTATAAACCTAAACACATATCAGTGTATAAACCTAAACATATATCAGTGTATAAACCTAAACATATATCAGTGTATAAACCTAAACACATATCAGTGTATAAACCTAAACATATATCAGTGTATAAACCTAAACACATATCAGTGTATAAACCTAAACATATATCAGTGTATAAACCTAAACACATATCAGTGTATAAACCTAAACATATATCAGTGTATAAACCTAAACACATATCAGTGTATAAACCTAAACATATATCAGTGTATAAACCTAAACACATATCAGTGTATAAACCTAAACATATATCAGTGTATAAACCTAAACATATATCAGTGTATAAACCTAAACATATATCACTGTATAAACCTAAACATATATCACTGTATAAACCTTAACACATATCACTGTATAAACCTAAACATATATCAGTGTATAAACCTAAACATATATCAGTGTATAAACCTAAACATATATCAGTGTATAAACCTAAACATATATCAGTGTATAAACCTAAACACATATCACTGTATAAACCTAAACATATATCACTGTATAAACCTTAACACATATCACTGTATAAACCTAAACACATATCAGTGTATAAACCTAAACATATATCAGTGTATAAACCTAAACACATATCAGTGTATAAACCTAAACACATATCACTGTATAAACCTAAACATATATCAGTGTATAAACCTAAACACATATCACTGTATAAACCTAAACACATATCAGTGTATAAACCTAAACATATATCAGTGTATAAACCTAAACACATATCACTGTATAAACCTAAACACATATCACTGTATAAACCTAAACACATATCAGTGTATAAACCTAAACATATATCAGTGTATAAACCTAAACACATATCACTGTATAAACCTAAACACATATCACTGTATAAACCTAAACATATATCAGTGTATAAACCTAAACATATATCAGTGTATAAACCTAAACACATATCAGTGTATAAACCTAAACACATATCACTGTATAAACCTAAACATATAT
Source organism: Schizopygopsis pylzovi (assembly GCA_027422435.1). Lineage (NCBI taxonomy): Eukaryota > Metazoa > Chordata > Actinopteri > Cypriniformes > Cyprinidae > Schizopygopsis > Schizopygopsis pylzovi. The sequence continues at coordinate 5,409,102 of CM049822.1, read as the reverse complement.
CAGTGTATAAACCTAAACACATATCACTGTATAAACCTAAACACATATCAGTGTATAAACCTAAACATATATCAGTGTATAAACCTAAACACATATCACTGTATAAACCTAAACACATATCACTGTATAAACCTAAACATATATCAGTGTATAAACCTAAACATATATCAGTGTATAAACCTAAACACATATCACTGTATAAACCTAAACACATATCAGTGTATAAACCTAAACATATATCAGTGTATAAACCTAAACACATATCACTGTATAAACCTAAACACATATCACTGTATAAACCTAAACACATATCAGTGTATAAACCTAAACATATATCAGTGTATAAACCTAAACACATATCAGTGTATAAACCTAAACACATATCAGTGTATAAACCTAAACACATATCAGTGTATAAACCTAAACATATATCACTGTATAAACCTAAACATATATCACTGTATAAACCTAAACATATATCAGTGTATAAACCTAAACATATATCACTGTATAAACCTAAACATATATCACTGTATAATATGATTGCGCTGCTGCTGAGGGCTTTTAAATACTGTCAATTTATCATGAAAAATGTAATTGACAAACCACTCAAAGTTTTCTTTCTTTCCCTTAAATGAAAAAGCCACAAGAGTCCACATAGTTTTCATACAACATATGTTCATGATGCATCATGCGGGAAAAGAGAATAAACAAATAATATAATTTTTTTTAAATAACTAAACTTGTTAGTCAGGCTGTAACGTTTAAACTTTATCTATCACCAGCTGTTGTCTGACATCTATTGCAATCTGTATTCTATGTATTTTAGATGCACACTTTCCCCTGCAATAATAAAAAGCATTACTCTCAAACACAGATGAATGAAAGTCGAATGCTCCTCAGTCTTCACTGTCTTCTGTATGTGTCCCATCAGACTTATATATGTGTGAATCACCTCCACCTGCAGCTGCACCTGTGCTTTTGGATCATTACATAATTCATCCTTAAGATCTTAAAGGATTTGAAGTCAGTTGTAGTTCTTGTGTTTCTCTTTCCTTCGGGGATTATTCTTGATATCAGCAGCTGTTCATCATTAATGATCAGTCATCACATAATTATCTCCTTAACTCCAACCCTGCTTCAATTCTACTTTAACACTCTGTAGTGTGGGTCTATATCTACACTCAACTGGCAATGATTCCTTGAAAGAGGAACACACAGAGATCGTGAGAATTCATCCAGACGTGAAGATGTTGGCAGTTGTGGTTGTTTTATTCCTGGCGGTCGGCGTGAGTCACGGCGTGATTTTGAGTAAATGTGAGCTGAAGCAGCAGCTTGAAAGAGGTCTTACTCTGCAAATCCCCAATCCTGCAGACGTGCTGGCACAGAGTGAGTCTCTATTTACCAGTGGTGGTCAAAGTACACAGATCAAGTACTTGAGTAAAAGTACAGATACGTATACTAAAATATTACTCCAGTAAAAGTAAAAGTACTGCTTTTTCAATTTTACTCGAGTGAAAGTACAAAAGTACTCAATTTTTTATGTACTTAAGTAAAAAAGTACTGATAGACAGATTTATTTTGCTATTTTATATAGACTACTTTATTTAATTTTATATTAGCACATATTTTTATAATCCTACTGCCCAAAATACCTGGGTTTTTCCCAAAATAACCACTATATAGAGTCAAGATATATATTTTGTTGATATGGACTACGTTGATGAGAGTGATGTAGTAATGTTCACTGTGAAGCTTACACTGCCATGTACCTGAGAGAAAACAGATTTCACCATCTAATCTTCACCAGGAAGAAAAAAGTGTTTTAGAACTTGTTGTTTTGCAGAACGTCGGTTATATATGACATTAGAATTAGGCCTGAAATTAGGAAGAACATTTTAAGGAAAATCTAATTATATTTTCATAATGATTTTTTTTTCTTCTCAAACCTTGTCTGTGGTGTAAAAACACCCCTGGCCAAAGGCCCCCAGAGGGCATCACTTCCCACTCTGATAATTACTGTAGTTACTATGTTCTGAACATCACATCCTTTCTTTTTCCCTCAGATGGAATCTATCTAGGTGGCTGAATAAAGATATTTGGACTTTATATCAAAAAAATTCCTCAACTTAGCACCAGCAAGCTTGTTAGCTAGACAGTTAGCATCAGCTAACAATATTTACTTATTTTCAGTATGGTTATGAATAAACATTCATATCTGTCTAATCGGCTAGTTGATCTAAACAATATAAAAATGTATACTGTTGATAAACAATATAAAAACAGACGTCACATAGGTCTAAATGCATAGCATTTAAAAAAAAACTGCTAACGTTACAGCAGCGGGGAATATGAACGTGTGTATAACCCCCTGGTCCACACCATCCTAACTCGTACTTGCTCCGAGCGGGTCGCGAACCCGGGATTCCGGTGCGGGAGGTGGGCGCCCTAACAAGGAACACCAAAGGCTACAGCCTCTTGCGTCAGTCGCTAGAGCGCCTCTTTTTGAGGTGAGGGGAGTGAGGTTTACACACAGCCTTTACTGGTATACATCCGTTACACGTGCATCAGTTATTTTATTTAATCGGTGTTATTTTAATGTTTTGTTTTTTGACCTAAAACATAACGTTAGAGACACTGATGTTGATCTGTCTGCATTCAAGCATTTCAGTGGGCTTAAATAGATCACCCTTTACAGCAGATTTAGTTCACAAACAACTGACAGTTTTGACCTAAATATTATTTTCAGTTACAATAATGAATCCTAAAATTCGACATTAGTAACGTACTTTTCACAGCATCAGTAGCGCGCGCTCACGAGATCTCCCGGTTCTTTACTTGTGTGTTCACTTCACTGAAGGAGACTCGCTCTAAACGGTTCATTTGAATCAGTGAGTTTTCGACTCGAGAACAGCTGCAATCGGATCATTGCATCAGTGAATGAATCGTTTGTGGCGATTTGCGAACCGATTGAAGAGGTTCATTGAAAAGAATCAGTTTGTTCATGAGTCAGACACCGCTTCTGCGTCTCGGAGCACGTGATGTATCACGTGAGTAACGATATGTTTTATGAAATGTAGTGAAGTAAAAAGTACGATCTTATGCTTTGGAATGTAGTGAAGTAAAAGTAAAAGTTACTCAAAATAAAACTACTCCAGTAAAGTACAGATACTTGAAAAATTTACTTAAGTACAGTAACGAAGTATTTGTACTTCGTTACTGACCACCACTGCTATTTACATCCCGCGCTTTAGATAGCGATCACTGCTTCTGTGTAGATTATAGAGTTAATACTGGTTCAGTAGTTTGCAGGTGAGCATATAGTCATTTTTATTATACACTCGTAAAAGTAATGGTTCTTTATTGGCTTTGAGGTTTCCGTGAAGAACATTTAATGTCAATGAAATCTTTCCATTGCATAAAAGTTTATTTATATAGGAATATGTTCTTCGTGGTAAGAAAATAAAATGGCTTTTTTAAGAACTGTTCACTGAAACGTTTGACCCAAAATGGTCCACTGTGAAAATCACTGTGAAAGCTGTTTTTTTTTTAGTTGTATGGAATATAAAATTCTTAAAATATGAACGGAAACTCTCTTTACAGTCGTGTGTCACGTCCAGCTGACCTCTGGCTTCAATACCGGCGCCATTAAGACGATCGCTGAGCCTCGTGGTCACGGTCCTCGCCGTGGTAGGTCTCCCGGAGGAAAAAATAAAGGCGGCTCTTCCAGTAATGAAAGTGATGAGGACAAAAATGAGGTCTGGACCCTGTACGGCTTGTTCCAGCTCAGTGACCACGTGGTGTGCAACACTACTCAAAGTTGTGCACTGAACCTCTGCAGACTGTCCTGCGACAGTGAGTATATTTAACATGAAAGAGATAACCCATGATGACAGGGTGATCAGAACCAGTTTGGGGTTCCTGTGAAAGAAATGAATACTTCTATTCTGCAACGATGCATTACATTGATCACATGACAGTAAAGAAATGTAGGCTAATGTTACAAAGGATTTCTATGAAAACAAAACTTTTTTGTTTATCAAAGAATCCTTTAAAACAGCATGTTTCCCACAAAAATATTAAGCAGCACAGCTGTTTAAAAAAATAATAATCAGAAATGTTTCTTGAGCAGCAAATCAGCTTATATTTCTGAAGATCATGTGACACTGAAGATCGAGGAATGATGCTGAAAATTCAGCTTTGATCACAGGAATAAATTACATTTGAACATATATTCAAACACAAAACAGTTATTTTAAATTGTAATATTATTTCAGAATATTTCAGTTTTTACTGTATATCTGATCAAATATCTGCAGCCTTGGTGAGCTGAAAATACTTTTTATATATAAGTATAAATATTTTCTCAAACTAAATGTGATTTTTCTCCTTTTCAGAGCTGATTGACGATAACACCAGTGATGACATAGCCTGTGTCCAGGCGCTTGTAAATGCAGTGTGAGTGATTTAATAGAACACACACATGTCAGAAAATGATATTATCATATATTATCCAGTGCAGTATGATTTAATTAACTGTGCTATAACATAATAAATCATTGTTTGTAGATGTATGAATTAATGTAGCAGGCTGTAGTGTTAATATTTAATCCATATAGAAATTATATTAATAGTGAATCCTCATAAAGCAGGTGAGTGCAAGTGTCCTGATATTGTGTTCATCTGATTATAACAGAACTGCGCCGATTCCTGACCCCAAAACTGCTAGACACATCCATGAAATGTAAGTGAATGAAACAAGAACCAATACAATACAGCAATTAATGGAAAACATGAATTTACTGTGTTTGCATGCAAGTATGCTAAAATGATATTGAGATCACTACAATAGCTAATAGCACTGGCTTGACTAAACCAGCATTTCTATAAAAAATAAAAAATCATATTTTCATGTTTCCTATTTTGCTTTGACAGGATCTCGCTGATCCACCAGCCAGAGTGTATGACCGTGAAGGCCACTTCATACTTCGCCGACTGTCAAACGCCCTAAAGTCTTGACCTCTAGTAGCACCCTGCATTACTTTTGCATTTATATTCGTAGCTTTCAACAAAAATCCCGGCACAAGTAGCTTGTGTTTTGTACTATGAGTCATTAAAACCATTTCAAAAGCAGTGTTGTGCTCATTGATTTAATTAAGGCCCGTGTGTCTCTACGGTCTGATGTTGAACGTTTCGCGTTGAATGTTTATGTCCATTTTATTGCCAAAGGCAATCCAAATTGGATGGAAAACAAAGACGATAAGGTAAATAAGTTATTTATTGTTAGGCAGTATTCAGTAGGCAACATACTAAGTACATAGAGCATCCACTAGATAGCGTGCTTGTGGCGCTGAGGTTTATTGTGCACTGAGATAAACAGGCTGTAAGGTAACTGAGAAATGTATAGTCAGAACTACTAAATAACCATTTTTTTTACATGTCTTGTTTTTCTGGTGCTACAAATATGAGTTAAAAACTCTTTTAAAGTGCACTGCCCCAGAGACAGCTTTTGTACCTTTTCTTCTGAGACTGAAAGGTGTGAAGCAAGATGAGCTTCAGGGTTAAGATTCATGATTTTATGAATAATAATAACAATAAGAAGAATAATTACATATGCTATTGTAATTTATTTTCTTTTTTTCAATGTGCCTTAATATAAAATTGATCTATGTTAAGTATTAAGGCAATATGTGAAGGCAATTTTGCATGAAAACTGCATGAAGGCAAAAAGTTCAGTGACACTTAGCAGCCTTTAAAACGGTCTTTATTAGAAATAGTTTAGATGACTACATGATAATGCAAAACCTGCCAGGATTGTGCTTTATATTTAAATGCAAACGAGGACTGATGCAATCTTGCAGATATAAAAAAGTGACGATACTGTTGTTGTCTCTACTAGAAATCGTGGTACAACACAAAGTGCGTCTAACTAGGCAGTATTTCAAAGTAAAACACATGGTGATTACTTAGCCTACTGTAAAAACAAGCACAAAGATGAACTCTCATGTCGATGTAGTACACAATACATTGTTGTAATGCAAAGCTAATATGAATATTGAGATGTTTAATTCTGTATAGCGTTATAAAAATCCCTGCAAAATTCAGTTCAGAATCAGATGATGTCATCACCAGGGGGGCGGGGGGGCCTAGCGTCACACTTTTTACTCAAGTGAATATTTCTTACTCGAGGTTTGTTTTAGAAAGTCAGGCACATACTTGAAAGTTACAAGAAACAACAAGTTCTGGAGAATGTGAGCATTTGTGTGAATGAAAAACCCTTGTGATAGCCCTTGTGTCATCTTCACTCCCTGCTGAAAAAACAATAGACACCATCACAAAAATTAGTAATGGTTTTACTGGTTAAAATGTGAATTGTACTGATTTTAAATGGAAATATATTTGAGGGTCCATTATGTTTCCATTAAATTCAGTACAATTCCCATTTTGTAATTGGTCTCTACTGGTGATTGGTCACCTTCTATAGGTGGCATGTTAAAACCGGGTGTGTCTCACTCGTCCTTAAAAGTCAAGCTGCGGGCTCTTTGACCGCCCCCTGGTGGCTGGCTGCAGTACAGGTCATAAACCCCGCCCTCTCCATGTAAACGAATGGGACTTCAGTCAAAATAAAAAAAATTATTACACTTCCAATACAATTTTCCAAAATATGGTTTTGGTCATTTAAGGTAGTTGTTATCACACTGATATATGTTCAATTGTTCGTTTTTATGATAAGTTTGATTTTAGCTAGTAATTTGATGCTATAATAAAGGGGCGTGTCATTATGGTTGATTGGGTCTGCCGGAGTTTGGGCGGGAGTTTGATTCCTCAGCTCCACCTCACGACACTACTGCGCAGATACAGGCTCCATACGAATCTCTACTGCGCAGACTCGGGCTCCAAACAAACCTCTACTGCGCAGACTCACGCTCCAAACGAATCTCTACGGCGCAGACTCTGGCTCCAAACGAACCTCTACTGCGCAGACTCACGCTCCAAACGAACCTCTACTGCGCAGACTCTGGCTCCAAACGAACCTCTACTGCGCAGACTCACGCTCCAAACAAACCTATACTGCGCAGACTCTGGCTCCAAACGAACCTCTACTGCGCAGACTCAGGCTCCAAACGAACCTCTACTGCGCAGACTCGGGCTCCAAACGAACCTCTACTGCGCAGACTCACGCTCCAAACAAACCTATACTGCGCAGACTCTGGCTCCAAACGAACCTCTACTGCGCAGACTCAGGCTCCAAACGAATCTCTACTGTGCAGACTCTGGCTCCAAACGAACCTCTACTGCGCAGACTCACGCTCCAAACGAACCTCTACTGCGCAGACTCAGGCTCCAAACGAATCTCTACTGCGCAGACTCTGGCTCCAAACGAATCTCTACTGCGCAGACTCTGGCTCCAAACGAACCTCTACTGCGCAGACTCTGGCTCCAAACGAATCTCTACTGTGCAGACTCACGCTCCAAATGAACCTATACTGCGCAGAATCTGGCTCCAAACGAACCTATACTGTGCAGACTCTTGTTCCAAACGAACCTATACTGTGCAGACTCTGGCTCCAAACGAACCTCTACTGCGCAGACTCTGGCTCCAAATGAATCTATACTGCGCAGAATCTGGCTCCAAACGAATCACTACTGCGCAGACTCACGCTCCAAATGAACCTATACTGCGCAGACTCTGGCTCCAAACGAATCTCTACTGCGCAGACTCGGGCTCCAAACGAATCTCTACTGCGCAGACTCTGGCTCCAAACGAACCTATACTGCGCAGACTCTGGCTCCAAACGAACCTCTACTGCGCAGACTCTGGCTCCAAACGAATCTCTACTGCGCAGACTCAGGCTCCAAACGAATCTCTACTGCACAGAATCTGGCTCCAAACGAACCTCTACTGCGCAGACTCTGGCTCCAAACGAATCTCTACTGCGCAGACTCAGGCTCCAAACGAATCACTACTGCACAGACTCACGCTCCAAATGAACCTATACTGTGCAGACTCGGGCTCCAAACGAACCTCTACTGCGCAGACTCTGGCTCCAAACGAACCTATACTGCACAGACTCGGGCTCCAAACGAATCTCTACTGCGCAGACTCTGGCTCCAAACGAATCTCTACTGCGCAGACTCTGGCTCCAAACGAACCTATACTGCACAGACTCTGGCTCCAAACGAATCTATACTGCGCAGACTCTGGCTCCAAACGAATCTCTACTGCGCAGACTCTGGCTCCAAACGAATCTCTACTGCGCAGACTCTGGCTCCAAACGAACCTATACTGCACAGACTCGGGCTCCAAACGAATCTCTACTGCGCAGACTCTGGCTCCAAACGAACCTCTACTGCGCAGACTCTGGCTCCAAACGAATCTCTACTGCGCAGACTCGGGCTCCATACGAATCTCTACTGCGCAGACTCGGGCTCCATACGAATCTCTACTGCGCACTCTGGCTCCAAACGAACCTATACTGCGCAGACTCGGGCTCCAAACGAAGCTCTACTGCGCAGACTCTGGCTCCAAATGGCGTCATTTACTCAAGATGGCAGCGGCCATACTAAGATGTATTCGCTTCACTTTTCTATAGTGGAAGGACACGTCATCCATCTTTTTCTACAGTTAAAACCAATAAATCCTAATGGAACATAAACACACTACAGGAAACAATTTTAAATCTTATTAGTGTTTCAAAGTTTATGTTTTGTAATGGTATTTGTAGTGTAAACCATTAGATTTTTTTTATGGTTCTATTGTTGTGTATTTTATTTTTTTTACTAGCCCCTCTGTACTCTGTAGTACTTCTGTCTCAGACAAACTCCCCGCTGGATATGAGCTCTGGGCACAGTTTGGCTTCGAGGTCTTCGAACTTGATGGACTCGACGTCTTTCCCGCTGCTGATGCTGGCGGCCCGTGTTATCTTCGTCAGCGTATCCTCGTAGGGCGACGGGAGGTAGACCATGAGGAAAACCCCGTCAGACAAGTCTGAGCTGGAGCTGTTGAGGCGCTCTGCGTTCCCGGTGAGCGACGACAGGATCTCTGCGTTGCGCTCCGGGTCCTGCAGGTCCAGCGCGATGATGTTGGCCAGTCCGAGCTTGCTCTGCCTGAATCTTCGGTAAAGAAGGACAAACGCGACACCGAACACGAGGAGCGTTATGAGCGGGAGGACCACGTACAGGATAAGCTCAAGTTTCCCGTCGTTTTCGCTCGAAACCTCATTCCAGTGGTAACCCTATAGGGGTGTAAAAGACATCATGGGTTACTTGAGTTAAAGAGTTTGAACATTAGTATTTATAGTAGCCTATTGTTTTTAAGGCATTAATGTTTGCCTACAAAACCACCACTGGCTCTGCAAGTGAACACACGCATTATTGTAGGCAAACATCCCAAAGAGGCACAAAATCACTTTCAAAGACTTTTTCATTAACTGTTCCCTCCTGGTGACCTGCCCAACTCAATCCGAGCAGCTGAGTCCTCAACCATCTTCAAGAAACAGCTAAAACCAAACACATCTCTTCCATCTTCATTTGACCCACTAACTCTAGCACTCTCTTATGGTATTTTTTTAAAGACTGGCACTCTATTCGTTTACTAACTGCTTGTTTTCATAAAAAAAAGAACATTCCTTAATTTAATTAAGGAATGAATGAATGGATGAAACGCATTTGTCCGTGTTTCACTCCGTCTCCACGAGTGAAACAGTAGGCCTATCTCTTCCAGTATACGCTTTAAACTAATTTTGTTAGTTTTTTTGTCTAGAGCCTTGGTCAAAAGACTTTATGACATTCATGTACACGATCTGACTCATTTTTACATAGAGAGGGTGACAGCACACCACATTAAAATAAATTATAATGTTTTCAACCGCTTGCCGAACTCAAAAATGAAACTAAAATTAAAACATATTTGAGAGCAAGAGGGCTTCCCAGTGTTTCGGGGGCCCTACGCAGCTTGCGTATTCTGCGTATAGGGAGGATTGGCTCTGCTCTTTTGGATAAAAGTGTCTGCTAAATGACTAAATGTAAATATAATTGTATTTGAAGGCCTGTTTATTGTAAAATAGCTGGTCTTATCTGGTTTAAGCTGGTCTTCAAATGTTCAACACTGAAAAAAATGTAAGATAACATTTCAACTTAAATAGTGGACCTTGCTTTTTTCTAAAATTCATACAAAATTGCCACCTCATGAAAGAGTTGTGTTTTCTCATGAGATCGGATATGTTTAAATGGACAACCAGCTGGTTTGACAGTCTGACCAACTGTAAAGAGACTAAAAACCCTTTTAAACCAGACCAGGCTGGGAGAAAATCTACAGCAGGCTAACTATCTGTTTTAGTAGCTAGTGAGATATCATCTGAATGTATGAAACTAGATTAAAAAAAATATGATGAAAGAGAAGACTTGACTCTTTTCATAGATTTCATTTGCCTAAAAAATTATTTCATTTCCAAACAAAACGTCTTATTCTCTAGTTAATGAGAAAACCATATGATGCTTTAATGAACCAAGAAACAAAAAAATGTAAAAACCTAAAACTAAATGTTTAAGTCTTACAGAGCCATATCAAGACTACTGTGAAAAGTGGTCTTGGAAATAATAAAATAGTTTGTTGCTGAACCTATAGCCACATATGGAGCATATCCACTGATGGATCACGTATCTTCTTGAATCCTGCAACTTCTTTCATTTAAAGTTACTATTTCAAGTAGGCCTATTGCATTGAAGTAAAGCAATCATTCTTTAATAAATACAGCTGTTTACCAATCCAGAACCAGCGTGTTCACCCTAACTGGACTGCATCCCAAAATCTAGTGCTTCTCCAACCGTTTTACAAACACTAATCACATAATGCTGCTTTTCAGCTAGATTATACATGTTGATCCTTTAAACCCCTTCATTTACGCCAAACCACTGTGTCACCTCAAATGAACCCCTGTAGAGATCACAACTGGAGCTTCAGATCATCACAGCAGCAAAAACAAAAGAGAAATGCACAATTTCCACTGCACTAAGCGTTCTTCAGTTCTGTGGATCATTTAAATGTTCTTCAAATAAAGAAAAACAAGGTTCTTTCACTGAAAGGTTCTCGGAATGGTTCTTCTATGACATCGCCACCTATTTGGAACCTTTATTTTTGGAGCTGTTCTGGTCTAATCTCCAATCTTCTGTCCATTTCCTTAACCTCATCTTGAATCATGAATGGGATTGTTCTCCAACCTGTAGTCTTTGTTCTGCGGCAGGCGGTGATGGAGACCCGGACACCCAGTCATCTCTTCCAGCAGGTCCAAACTTTATCCAGCTGCTGTCCAGCAATCGTCGCATGCTTCCGCTGACAGAAGAGCGTCGGCTGATGAATGATGAGAGAGTCAGACCAGCTGCTGTCTAAAGAGCGCAGCGGGATAACAGCTGCATCTTGTGTCTATCTGGATGTGGGTGTGAGCGCCAGGGTTTGCGTGTGTTAAGTACTGTCTCAGATGCAGATCAGTGGAAATCAGGCCAGCGGTCAGCCAATGGCGTGAGGAGAAAAAAGACCCGAAAGGCAATCATTTGGGGATTTGTGATGTGCACAGCTGGCCTATATTTAATAAACAGCGGAGAGGAATGAGAAGATAGAGCTGTCAATCAAATGAGCTGAAGTGCTGGTGAAGTTTGCGATGGTGGCAGAAATGTGCGGGGCTTTTCGTTTGCATCCAGAGTCGCACGTGTGTTTAGATGAACATCTAGCAATGCTTCTGTTCAGACATCTGTTGCTTTATAGCCTACTTCTTTCCTTTGGAGAAACTTAACCCTGCTTAGTCTGACATATGAGAATACTAGACAGTATTGTTAACTGGACAGTTTATTGAGCCTTTAGCACAAATATATATATATATATAAAGTTAGGTTTTGCATCAAATTTGAAACATCAGGCTTTTATGATGATACAGTGAGAATAATGAGCTCACACTCGAGGAGGAAAAAGCACCTATATTTTACTCAGATGCCCAAACTGAGCAGAAATATGCAATTTGATGCGCTTGCTGTTATTTATATGGCCAAAGATTAAGAAACTCTAATAGTTGATCATGTAAATCAATACAAAATGTATAATAGTTATAAACTATTTATATTAAATGCATATAAATATCAGTTGTCACGATAAATCTCCCGCTAATGTCTTAGATGATATTTATTTGCTCGGTTTTATGATTAATAAAATAGATATTGCAATGCAATGCAGTACAGTGATGATGGAGAAGTGAAAAAATAAACATTCCTCAAAAGTCTGATGATCATATTTGATACTCATTTTAACATTAAAAAGCATGAATGGATAATCAAGTAAACCGAAGTTGATTTAGTTTAGCAAGTGTTCATTTATAACTAATTATTTGTAAGCTATTATTAGCATTTACTCATTGCAAAAATCATTAAAGATTTATTTCAAAGACACATGAACCACAAACAGTACTTTTACTTGCTAAAAACATTAACTATCAATCAGATGATAGAAGGCATGTAAGATTGTGTGCAACAGGTTTTACAGCAAAACTTTGATCATGTTGATAATTTAGAGGCTTTAGGAATATATATATTAGATGCAGTATCGTAGGGTTTAGGGTAGAAACATCAGAAACATGCGGGTTTGACGTCTGCATTAGTCTGGTTGGTTGGAGATGTGAAATGATTGTCAATCAGCGATCAAACTCTGCTCAAGCCAAAGCAGCATCACGGCGATGGTCTCATTAGGACTAAAGCTCGTTACTGAAATGCCGTGGATCACTGTCAGTGCATTTGCTTTATTAATGTCTGAGGTCAGCTCCAAAACAACTAAATAAACACTCAGTTTGATTTCTCGAAAATGTTCACGTGAACACCAGCATTGGGTTTTTACTATTGGCTGCATAATGTCAAAATCTGACTTTATACTACATGCTGTCTCATTCAAGCTGTAGCTAATGAGCAATATTATGTGTGAAAATGGTGGCTATTTCTACTTGATCTGACCATAAAAATGAGCTTTTGTTGGTGTTTCTAGCACATTTTCATATAATGAATGTAACTAGATCTATATATTTTAGAGCTTAATTCAAACCACGAAAGAAAGTCTTGTTGACTTGAAGGTGATAAAACTCGTACATTTTTGGCTGAACTTAAAATATGCACTGATGTTTTGTATGAATGATAAAAGGCTGTTTAGACAGATGAGTTTCAGATGCAGAACAATCCTAATATCTGGGTTTATAGGGGACGGCTGGGATTGAACATTTCAGGTTTAGCAGCGGCCGTGGTTTTAATTAGAGATATGGACATTTCTGTGTAATTCAATCAAAATCTCTGACGCACACGTGAAGGTTTTCCAAAGAATTTCTCTGATCATTGGTAATGAGAGTTTGCCGGGCGTCCTGTGGATGAAGCAATCATCCAAAAAGAGGTTTATTGAATAGACACTTTAATCACATGAACACCATGTTCATCATAAAACACACTTCAACCT
>CM049822.1:5303122-5390622 GCA_027422435.1 Schizopygopsis pylzovi | reverse complement strand
TTTTTATTTATTCAGACAAAAAAAAAAAAAGTTATTTTAAATTGTAAGAATATTTCACAGTTACAGTTTTTTTATTGCCATTTTGACTTTATTTGATCAAATAAATGCATATGTATAGGTTATAGGTTAGCTCCTTTTTTTAAAACATATAAAAAAATCCTATTTTGTTATTGTTCGTGTGGCATTGAGAAGTAATTTTACTGAATAAGCTTGTTTGGACCGTTGCCTGTTCTCTTGAAGATAAAAAATTAGTCAAACCCTGCTGTGCATTATTGTGTTTTCAACTTATTCGTACAAATGAGTGTGTTTTCTAGTGTTATCATTTGTATTTAGAATAAACGCATGTGTTCAATATAATGCCAATAAACTTTACATTCCCTCCTTATGGAAGAAAAATAATAAATAAATAAATAAAACAATGCCTAAAAGTGGCTATGTGACAAGGTGTACTGTAAACAAGCTAAAAAACTACATTTTTATAATCTGTCGACCGAAAAAAACGAGCGTTTAAGGACACGAAAGTAGAGCACAAATTAACGACTGGAACAATTCATTATTTTTAACCATGTCAAAGGATTATTTCCCCACCCTGTGTGGACCTGAAAGGAGGATATATATTGAGAAACTACATTTGATTTGTCTGTGTCGGTACCCCTTTCCCTTCATTGTTTTGTTTGAGATATGATCCAACTGAAGGGCCCAACATGAAATACCCCGACATCTGCAACTGATTGTATGCTTAAACGCTCATTTTTTGGGGAGGCTCGACAGCTTATAACGTAGTTCTGGGTTTTTAAGCATGTTAACCATGCACCTTGTCACATAGCAACGTTTAGACATTGCTCTGTTTTTTGTTATAAGTCAGAAATGACAAGGAGGCAGTTTCCCACAATACAAGGGTTGGCTTGTTTAACTCCCCTACGGTGTGGGCGTGGCCTAAATGCGTCCTGTCTCTCAAACGCCGGGGGTGTGTCCGCTGATGGCGAGAAAACCACGCCCACTCGTGGGAAAGATGCCGCCTCTCTCAACTGTCATATACACTGTAACCTGATTGGAGCAGCTTAATTTGATTTACACAAGCAACGGTTTGACTCCACAATCCAGTACTACACAGTCTTTACAATGTGTTTTCAGCAATACATTCCTAACATTTAACAGTTTTGGGCTAGTTTTGCCTGGGAGGTTTTGGGAGGGTTTTGCTGTGAAAACCTGGCAACCCTGGACTCATTTCCCTGAAAAGCGCCGCTTCCCAGGAAAACCTCATGCTGTCTCATGTAACAACAGACCTTAACTAAAAACTGTTCCACTACACTTGGAGAAAAGTCATTTCGACAGGATTATCATTTTAACCAGAAGATATAGGCTAATAGGCTATATAATAATAAGTTAATTTTGGATTGAAACTAGCTGGCAGTAATGTGGATTCAGCTTTATATCGGTGTCTTGATCCTGATCCAAAAATCCGTCTCAGAGGGTGAGATTATTTAATTTAATATTACATTTATTTTAGTAGTGTAATATATTATTTATGGCATATATATATTTTTTTTATTATACCGTATATATTTATTAAGTGTTTATTATTATTTAACAACAAACTTAATTTTCATTTATTATTATTTTTATTTATTTGGAAACTTAAATTATTGGAGGGATAACTAAATATTTTATAAATATGATAATTAATGACTTAAGTTTATGTTGGGCTCAACACGGATATGGCTGGCACATGTGAAGCTGGAAAAGGTTTTTGTTTTCATATAGAAGCAAGGTTAACTAAACACTATTTTTCAATTATATTTTCATGATTAATGTTAGTTTAATTTCAGAATCTTTTTATTATCTTATGGCAGCACAATGCCAAGGTCAGAGTTGAAGCATATGAATCAATCTGATACGACTGAATAAATGAATGTGATAAGAAGTTGCTGATGTGATTGGGAGGCGGTTAAAGCAGGTGTTTAATGACTCCATTTAGATAGATTATTAGTCATAACTCATTTTTTACAAAATTTTAGCCCCATTAAAAAAGGCTGCAAGTAATGCAACAGCTCGGTCCTTTGAGACAAACATTTTTTTCTTTGAATGTTGTAATATGATTCCTCTCATTGCAACATTGTTTTTGAAGTGGGAAGCTTGTTGGGTTGGACTTATCAGAAGTTCAGAATTTACAAAAATGCTGTTTTTTGTACTTTCTCAAATGAAGCAGCAAAACGTTCGGTTACGACTGTAACCTCGGTTCCCTGAAGGGGAACGAACGTTGCGTCAGAACTCTAACGCTACTGGGAACGCTTTGCGTGATTAGTCTTTAAGCACATGTGAAATCAATCCAAGGTGTAATTGGGACGTCAGAGCGGGTGACGTCACAAGCCAGGAGGCTATAAAGCCTGCCCAAACTAAGCTGTTCCTAGCTTAAAAGTCTGAGCAAGTCGCTACAGGCACGAATGAGATATGGCCGGGGACGCAACGTTCATTCCCCTTCAGGGAACCGAGGTTACAGTCGTAACTGAATGTTCCCTTTCAGGGAACTCTGTTGCGTCAGAACTCTAATGCTACTGGGAACGTATTACATCACCATAGCGACGAGTGCCTGTCCTGTGTGAATCTAACGAGCAGCACTAGGACGAGAACACTTGGGAACCTGGGGTGGAGTCCAGGTCCAAAGAATAAAATCTGACGAATATGTGCGGTGAGGACCAGCCTGCCACATCACAAACCTCTTGGAGAGTAACTCCTGATATCAGGACCTTGGAGGCCGCCATACTCCTGGTCGAGTGGGACCGGACAGCTATGGAGAAGTTTGACCGGCCAACTCATAAGCAAGTGAGATGGCCTCGACCACCCACTTGCTCATCCTTTGCTTAGATGCAGGGGACTCCTGGTTAGGAGGTCTAAAGCATATGAACAGCTGTTCATTCTTGCGCCACAGGGCAGCTCCGTGGATGTAAGCATCCAATGCCAGTACTGGGCAAAGCAAATAGTGCCTTTCCTGGTCCGCATTCTGAAAGGAGGAGGACAGAGCCTCAAGTACCATGGAGGAAAACGAGATACCAGGGGGTCTTCCCCAATGATATTCCACCCAAAGAAATGTGGTAAGCACTTATGGCTACCGCATAAACCTTTAAAGTGGACGGGGCTAGCACTGCAGTGAACCGCTCTTGCAGGAACTCCTGCTCTGTACCAACTGGGCAGTTAACTGGGTCCAGCTGATGGTCACTACATCATGAAGTGATAACTCTCCACTTCAAGGCCTAAAGTTTGCTCGTGGAGGGAGCTCTGGAGTGGAGAATAGTCTCAACAACCTCAGTTGAGAGACTTGAGTCTATGAGCTGGGCCTCCTCAGAGGTCAAACCCACAGTTTCCACAGTTCTGGTTGGGGGTGAAATCTCGAGCCCCCCCGCTTGGGATAGAAGGTCCCTCCTGACGGGGAGCTCCCTCCTGGCGGGGAGCTCCGGAGGAGGCCCGGCCACTCCCAGAGTATCTGGGAGCCATACTCTGCCCGGCCACCGCGGGGCAAAGAAAGTAGTAGAACCCGGTCCCGGCGAACTCTCTCCAGGACTCCCGGGAGCAGAGTGATCGAGGGAAATGCATACAGATGAAGCCTCGGCAACGTCTGCACCATCGCATCCAGTCCAAGAGGAGCTGGATGCGTGAGGGAGAATTAGAGTCGACAGTGAGACGTCTCTCAAGAAGCAAACAGATCCACTTGTGCCTGGCCGAACTCCCTCCATATCAACTCCACCACCTCGGGGTGGAGCCTCAATTCCCCGGGCCTCAGCCCCTGTCTCGATAGGATGTCTGCTCCTATATTGTGGACCCCTGGGATGTAAGCAGCTCGCAGAGACAACAACTTCCCTTGGGATCACAGGAGGATTTGGCACGCCAGTTTGCAAGTGGATGTGACTGCAAACCCCCCTGGTAATTAATGTAGGAGACCACCGATGTGTTGTCTGAGTAGACGAGCACATGGTGGCCCCTGAGATCTGCTAGGAAATTCATTAAGCAAGAAATACAGCCAACATCTCCAGACGGTTGATGTGCCATGAGAGATGATGGTCCTTCCACAGACCCTGACTTGAGCATCCCTCTAAGATCGCTCCCCAGCCCATGAGAGAGGCATCTGTCGTTAGCATCTTGCGATGACATGAAGCTCCCAACATGGGACCCTGGGACAGGAACCAAAGTTCCTTCCACATTACCAAGGCACGTAAACATCGCCGCGTGACCTTGATTATGTGAAAAGGTGTTGCCCCTCGGGAAAACCCTTTGGTCCTGAGTCACCACTGAATGTGTCTCATGTACAACAGTCCAAAAAGTATCACGTTGGATGCTGCTCCCATAAGACCTAACAGTCTCTGAACCTGTTTGACAGTGAGTGACTGGCCTAGCCTTATACTTTTTACAGCCGACAGGATGGACTCTATACGTGCCGGTGACAGGTGCGCCTGCATCGACGTTGAGTCTCATGCCACGCCAGGAAAAGTGGTCATCTGTAGAGGAGAAACACACTCTTTTTGGCGTTTAGCCATAACCCCAACTCTGTCATGTGGGAAAGAATGACATCTCGATGCCGAACTGCCACCTGATGCGACTGAGCTAGAATCAACCAATTGTCAATGTAGTTCATTATGCGAATACCCTGAAGACAAAGAGGTGCCAGGGCCGCATCTACACATTTCGTGAAAGTGCGGGGTGATAATGCTAGGCAGAACGGAAGAACCCGATATTGGTATGCTCTGCCCCCAAGAGCGAACCTCAGGAACTTGCTGCGATACGGAAGGATGGATATGTGGAAGTATGCGTCCTTGAGATCTATCGTGACAAACCAATCCTCGGATCTGATCTGTGGCATGATTTCTCAAAGTTAGCATTTTGAACTTGAGCTGGATGACGGAGTCGTTCAGAACTCGAAGATCTAAAATGGAATGCAACCCCTCATCCTTCTTTGGGACTATGAAATACCGGCTATAAAGTCCGGTTTCCCTGTTGGAGTGAGGTACATATTCTATGACACCTTCTCTAACAGAGCTTTCACTTCTTGTTCCATTACCAGAACCTGCTGGGGGGCCACCTCGGTGAAAACACCTCCATAAACCTGGGCGGGCGAGACCCAAACTGTATTGATACCCTTTTTCAATAGTCTGCAGGACCCAATGAGAAATATTTGGCAGAAGTTTCCACGCTGTCAAAATTCTACTAGAGGTACCAGCCTCTCGAGACTCTCTGGTTTCTGGATTTATATGTAGTTGTGCAGTCAGAATGACGTTCTGAAACGGCAAACCGAGAGGAACCGTCTGAACTGACCGCTCTGAAACCCTCCTCGGAGGGGGCGGGCATCCCAAAGGCCACTATGTTTCCGGTGGGCCCTGAGATATGCGCTCACCGGAGACCGCTACGCCCTGAGGCACATGAGGTGGCAGGGTTGGCAGACCGGACCCCTGAGGACATCGAAGGGAGACGGGCACCGTAAAAGGAGGTGTTAACCGCTCTACTTCGAAGGGGAAGTCCTCACTGGCCTGAGCCCTCGGGCATCAGGACCATTTCCCCACAGCCTTCTTAGAATTAATAACGGTCCTCAGATCCGTTTTACCCTTTGAAGGTTGCAGTTGAGTGTGTTTACCGTGTACCCAGTCTTTATGTGGGGGAGCACGATAAGCAACGCTCTGTTTTTGTGTGGCACGGTGGAAGGAGCTGGATTTAGAGGTTTGGGGCTGCTCCCGCTCAGCAATACGGCGGTACTCTCGAGCGCTGACTGTGCATGCTCCTCTCCCAGACAAGCAAGCAAGACAAGGTCTTTTTACAGTACAGTGAATGGGAATTATGAGAAATGTTTTACTTAGCATAATAAGAAATGAAGTATAGATCATGTGGTCATACTAATGCAAATATAGAGAAAAGAGCATGTTATTGATCAACACTAATGTGATTGTGTTTCTCTTAGCTGTGAGTCTCCCGTCTCCCGCTAACGTGTCTATTCAGTGTGACAGTTATGGAGTTGAAGTTCGATGGGAATATCCTGATCTCGATCAAGACGTTTCCTTCCAGGTGATGGTGAAAGACGAGTTCAATGAAAGGTAAATCATCAGAAAAATAACCCTGATCTTTCATAGTTACTAAAAGCCTTTTATAGTTTCTAAATGTAAATTTTATCTTGATTAAATGACTGGTGAATCCTTTAAATACCAGTTAAACCATAAAGTTGTTTATTTGTAGTTTAAAAGTGTTTTCTGCCATCATGAGCTTACTTTATTTATTTTTGTTCCAGCTCTAATATTACACGAAATCTGCATTTAAACATATCCAGCATGCTGTTTAAGCCAGCATACAACCGCTACTATGTTAATGTGATGGCCGTGCGAGGAGGAATGAAGTCAAAGCCAACCCAATCACATATCTTCAGCTATAATAAATATGCCACCAGCTATATTACGTGTATGTTTAGTCTGTGTTTTTATTGGAAATATCACCCATCATAGCAAATACCGGCAGTATAATCTAACTGTACTATGGTTTATTCAGGTTATTTGGATTTTCCCGAGGTTGAACTTTCTTCTAAAGACGGCAAACTTCACGTTCGGTTCACCAACCCTCTTCAGCTGTACAAAAACTCATCGGCTCTGCGCGGCCTCACCGATAATCTGGAATACTGTATCAAAACAGAAGAGGTAACCTTTACTTTCCTGTCTGCCTGCAGTAAGAGTTCAACCAAATACAAAAAAACCTCCCTTGAAGAATCTTCAGCAGGTTTTTCTAAATTAAAATAATTTATAGCTCCAATAAGAACAAAAACGAGACCTATTATGCCCTTGTAACAAGATGTAAAATAAGTCTCTGATGTCCCCAGAGCCTGTATGTGAAGTTTGTGCTCAAAATACCCCACAGATAATTTTTTATAGCTTGTTAAAATGACCACTTTTAGGGTATGAGCCAAAACGCTCTGTTTTTGTGTTTGTCCCTTTAAATGCAAATGAGCTGGTGTTCCCGGCCCCCTTTTCGGAAGAGGGCGGAGCTTCTTGAGCTCATGCTCCGGCATGCAAATAAACATTCCCCTATTAGTACAACCCTTTTATCTTTACAGAAAACGTACTTGGTTTAAAAGTCAGTCATCTGATTGTACTGTGCCCCACTCCTGTCCTTCGAATTGAGATCTCCCACTCCCACATGTGACCTCAAAGGGTCCTTGCCACTTGGAGAGTAATTTAGCTAGAAGTTGGGAGCAATAAAAGCACTTTATCTCCCAGTGCAGAATCGCGTAATCTGGTTCCCCGATTGTACAGCCGGCTCTGCCTCTCTTGGGCCTGTAACAAATTCTCCATCGAGAGCTGCCCCAAGAAGTGGAGTTTTGTTCTCAGGTCCAGCACATGCTGAATTTCGTTTTTGGTATCTGAAGTTCCCTCCTCCCAAGTCTCTCTTAGGACGTCCCATACCTCATGGGGCTAGTGTCCGCAAAGGAGCTCAAAGGGGGAAAACCCTGTGGAGGCTTGTGGGACCTCGCGCACAGTGAACAAAAGGTGTTCCCGCCATTTGTCCCAATTTTTTGCCTTTCGTGAACGAACTTTCGAATCATCGTTTTCAAAGTGCGATTAAATTTTTCCACAAGACCATCTGTTTGTGGGTGATAGGCACAGATCCGGCCGGTCTCGTTTCAGCCTCTTCCACCTGCACAGCCACCTCCCCTCCCTGCTTCTCCTTTTTCCAAGAGACATACACACACAAATACCCCAATAAGTGACTAAAAGCTGGCCAACCGGTTCCCAAAATCAGCGGATGCTCAAGGTGTGGGTTAACTGCCACCTTCACACCTCTCTCTTGTATCGCTCTTTGACTAAAAGTATGAATAAAAGTTGACAAAAATGCAATGACTTTTCGTCGACTAAAACTAGACTAAAACTATGAAAGACTTAAATGACAAAAAATTGACTAAGACTATTAAGTATTTTCGTCTCAAGATAAAGACTAAAGGACCGTACACACCGGGCCGAATTTCGCGCGCGATATTCGCCGACGTTTAACGCCTCGTGACTAAACAAAGGGAGCCAATGTGAGTGTGCACATCGCCGCGAAAAACGACACGCATAAAAGCGTCATTTAAAAAAAAACACCTCGGGTTCGTTTTTTTGGTTTGACGCGAAGCGTCATAAACTATCCGACCAATGAGATTGCCGCTTTTGCTCACGTGTCTGGAGCAGCTGAAGTTACAGTAAAACACAACTTGGGGGCGCTCAAACACAAAACAGTCTTGCCGAGCACACATACGTAATGACGAAGAAGATATACGCCAAGTAGCGTCTACACTGCCGGCGTCGGCGTCTTTTCCGGCGTCTTTCCTCATTCAACAGAACAATAATTTCTTCATCGCTGAAGCTACTGGTGCTTGAAATATCCATGTTTTCTTTGTATGATTTTGACAAGCGCGTAAATACTTGCTCTCTTCTTCTGAGTGACAAGCGAGTGTCAGAAGCGTAAAGTTGCGCAGCACCACCTTGTGTACCGGGGTATTTCTGTTTTACATTAAGCTCCATCTAATGTCAGGGAATGATTTGCATGTTCACTCGGCTCATCGTCAGCGAAAATCGCTTGGGTGTGAACACAAAAACGCATTGAAAAACGCTGGCGAATAACGCGCGCCGATATTCGTCCCAGTACACAGGGTGAATCCCATTTCTCTGTCTTACCCCTTCCCCTTCGTCTTACCCCTAGCCCTTGTCCCTCGAAACCGAGTGGTAAGCGTAGGGGTGAAAACATACCCCTATGAAATGAGACGCCACTTGGTTATGGTTACGTCATCATACATCGTCGCTAGCTGGCTGCTACGTCACCAGAGGAGACAAGTGTTGATCACAAATTTGCCATCTGCAAGTGTGTTTGTCGATTGCGTGGGTTTTAGTGATGTTTTCTCTATACAGAGAAACGCGGGACTGTTGTGCAAATCAGCAATGTAACGTTAGCGTGGAAAAATAGACATTTAAAAAAACGTTTCAATTAAGAGCATGGTTGCAAATATATATGTAAGTTACAGGACTGGGTAGAGCACAGAACAAGACTGTCGTAGTTTTAAATAAATTATTTAAGCTGAAAACACTCTCTGGATGATCTGGCCGCAGTGTGTTCTGGGTACCGCTTGGTTTCAAGTAAGCTCGCGAAAATGCTTGGTTTTAAGGGGTATCTACCCCTTCCTCTTACCCCTACCCCTCGATAAAAACCAGAATTGGGAAAGCCCTTACTCTCACGTGAACGCGCAAAACTAAGGGGAAGGGGTAAGACAGAGAAATGGGATTTACCCTAAGACTAAATCAAAAATGCCTGCCAAAATTAACACTGGTGGAAAACAAGATTTTCTCTCACCTTTGATCAATTTAATGGATCCTTGCTGAATAAAAGTATACATTTATTTAACAAACAAATCTTATGGACCCCAAATCTTTGAACAGTTTCTCAAGTCAAATGTAGTGCATAAATAATGCTCATTTTGCATGAACTTTTCTTTTAAATAGTATACAGAATTAACCAAATTTTGCCATAAGTTAAATATATTAAGTTCCTACAATATATAAATCTATTGTAGAAATGTAATTTCCTGTAAAGCTGCTTTGCAACGATTGTATCGTAAAAAGCGCTATACAAATAATCTTGAATTGAATTAAATAGTTGTAACTATTGTTTTGTCTACAGGAGAAGAATGAAGTCTGTGAAACCTGTGATATCAAGCAGAACACATGCGAGACGTCCGTTGTGTTTTCTGAGCACAGAGGTGAATACTGCATCAATCTGACCGGATGCATCGGACAGAGGTTCTTCAATCTCAGAAACAGCTGTTTCACTGGAGACATAAGAAGCTGTAAGTGTGATTTCAGTACAGTGAATGGGAATTATGAGAAATGTTTTATTTAGCATAATAAGAAATGAAATATAGATCATGTGGTCATACTAATGCAAATATAGAGAAAAGAGCATGTTATTGATCAACACTAATGTGATTGTGTTTCTCTTAGCTGTGAGTCTCCTGTCTCCCGCTAACGTGTCTATTCAGTGTGACAGTTATGGAGTTGAAGTTCGATGGGAATATCCTGATCTCGATCAAGACGTTTCCTTCCAGGTGATGGTGAAAGACGACTTCAATGAAAGGTAAATCATCAGAAAAAGAACCTGATCTTTCATAGTTACTAAGAGCATTTTATAGTTTCTAAATGTAAATTTTATCTTGATTAAATGACTGGTGAATCCTTTAAATACTAGTTAAACCATAAAGTTGTTTATTTGTAGTTTAAAAGTGTTTTCTGCCATCATGAGCTTACTTTATTTATTTTTGTTCCAGCTCTAATATTACACGAAATCTGCTTTTAAACATATCCAGCATGCTGTTTAAGCCAGCATACAACCGCTACTATGTTAATGTGATGGCCGTGCGAGGAGGAATGAAGTCAAAGCCGACCCAATCACATATCTTCAGCTATAATGAATATGCCACCACCGATATTAAGTGTATGTTTAGTCTGTGTTTTTATTGGAAATATCACCCATCATAGCAAATGCCGGCAGTATAATCGAACTGTACTTTGGTTTATTCAGGTTATTTGGATTTTCCCGAGGTTGAACTTTCTTCTAAAGACGGCAAACTTCACGTCCAGTTCACCAACCCTCTTCAGCTGTACAGAAACTCACCGGCTCTGCGCGGCCTCACCGATAATCTGGAATACTGTATCGAAACAGAAGAGGTAACCTTTACTTTCCTGTCTGCCTGCAGTAAGAGTTCAACCAAATACAAAAAAACCTCCCTTGAAGAATCTTCAGCAGCTTTTTCTAAATTATAATAATTTATAGCTCCAATAAGAACAAAAACGAGACCTATTATGCCCTTGTAACAAGATGTAAAATAAGTCTCTGATGTCCCCAGAGCCTGTATGTGAAGTTTGTGCTCAAAATACCCCACAGATAATTTTTTATAACTTGTTAAAATGACCACTTTTAGGGTATGAGCCAAAACGCTCTATTTTTGCGTTTGTCCCTTTAAATGCAAATGAGCTGGTGTTCCCGGCCCCCTTTTCAGAAGAGGGCGGAGCTTCTTGAGCTCATGCTCCGGCATACAAATAAACATTCCACTATTAGTACAACCCTTTTATCTTTACAGAAAACGTACTTGGTTTAAAAGTCAGTCATCTGATTGTACTGTGCCCCGCTCCTGTCCTTCGATTTGAGACATATAATTGAGATCTCCCACTCCCACATGTGACCTCGAAGGGTCCTTGCCACTTGGAGAGTAATTTAGCTAGAAGTTGGGAGCAATAAAAGCACTTTATCTCCCAGTGCAGAATCGCGTAATCTGTTTCCCCGATTGTACAGCCGGCTCTGCCTGTCTTGGGCCTGTAACAAATTCTCCATCGAGAGCTGCCCCAAGGAGTGGAGTTTTGTTCTCAGGTCCAGCACATGCTGAATTTCGTTTTTGGTATCTGAAGTTCCCTCCTCCCAAGTCTCTCTTAGGACGTCCCATACCTCATGGGGCTAGTGTCCGTAAAGGAGCTCAAAGGGGTAAAACCCTGTGGAGGCTTGTGGGACCTCGCGCACAGTGAACAAAAGGTGTTCCCGCCATTTGTCCCAATTTTTTGCCTTTCGTGAACGAACTTTCGAATCATCGTTTTCAAAGTGCGATTAAATTTTTCCACAAGACCATCTGTTTGTGGGTGATAGGCACAGATCCGGCCGGTCTCGTTTCAGCCTCTTCCACCTGCACAGCCACCTCCCCTCCCTGCTTCTCCTTTTTCCAAGAGACATACACACACAAATACCCCAATAAGTGACTAAAAGCTGCCCAACCGGTTCCCAAAATCAGCGCATGCTCAAGGTGTGGGTTAACTGCCACCTTCACACCTCTCTCTTGTATCGCTCTTTGACTAAAAGTATGAATAAAAGTTGACAAAAATGCAATGACTTTTCGTCTACTAAAACTAGACTAAAACTATGAAAGACTTAAATGACAAAAATTTGACTAAGACTATTAAGCATTTTCGTCTCAAGATAAAGACTAAAGGCCCGTACACACCGGGCCGAATTTCGCGCGCAATATTCGCCGACGTTTGACGCCTCGTGACAAAAAAAAAGGGAGCCAATGTAAGTGTGCACATCGATGCGAAAAACGCCACGTGTAAAAGCGTCATTTTTTTTTAAACGCCTCGGGTTCCTTTTTTTGGTTTGATGCGCCGCGTCAAAAACTATCCGACCAATGAGATTGGTGCTTTTGCTCACGTGTCTGGAGCTGCTGAACTTACAGTAAAACACAACTTGGGGGCGCTCAAACACAAAACAGTCTTGCCGAGCACACATACGTAACGACGAAGAAGATATACGCCAAGTAGCGTCTACACTGCCGGCGTCGGCGTCTTTTCCGGCGTCTTTCCTCATTCAACAGAACAATAATTTCTTCATCGCTGGAGCTACTGGTGCTTGAAATATCCATGTTTTCTTTGTATGATTTTGACAAGCGCGTAAATACTTGCTCTCTTCTTCTGAGTGACAAGCGAGTGTCAGAAGCGTAAAGTTGCGCAGCACCACCTTGTGTACCGGGGTATTTCTGTTTTACATTAAGCGCCATCTAATGTCAGGGAATTCATTTGCATGTTCACTCGGCTCATCGTCAGCGAAAATCGCTTGGGTGTGAACACAAAAACGCATTGAAAAACGCTGGCGAATAACGCGCGCCGATATTCGTCCCGGTACACAGGGTGAATCCCATTTCTCTGTCTTACCCCTTCCCCTTCGTCTTACCCCTAGCCCTTGTCCCTCGAAACCGAGTGGTAAGCGTAGGGGTGAAAACATACCCCTATGAAATGAGACGCCACTTGGTTATGGTTACGTCATCATACATCGTCGCTAGCTGGCTGCTACGTCACCAGAGGCGACAAGTGTTGATCACAAATTTGCCATCTGCAAGTGTGTTTGTCGATTGCGTGGGTTTTAGTGATGTTTTCTCTATACAGAGAAACGCGGGACTGTTGTGCAAATCAGCAATGTAACGTTAGCGTGGAAAAATAGACATTTAAAAAAACGTTTCAATTAAGAGCATGGTTGCAAATATATATGTAAGTTACAGGACTGTGTAGAGCACAAAACAAGACTGTCGTAATTTTAAATAAATTATTTAAGCTGAAAACACTCTCTGGATGACACGCAGTGTGTTCTGGGTACCCTTTGGTTTCAAGTAAGCTCGCGAAAATGCTTGGTTTTAAGGGGTATCTACCCCTTCCCCTTACCCCTACCCCTCGATCAAAACCAGAATTGGGACAGCACTTACTCTCACGTGAACTCGCAAAACTAAGGGGAAGGGGTAAGACAGAGAAATGGGATTTACCCTAAGACTAAATCAAAAATGCCTGCCAAAATTAACACTGGTGGAAAACAAGATTTTCTCTCACCTTTGATCAATTTAATGGATCCTTGCTGAATAAAAGTATACATTTATTTAACAAACAAATCTTATGGACCCCAAATCTTTGAACAGTTTCTCAAGTCAAATGTAGTGCATAAATAATGCTCATTTTGCATGAACTTTTCTTTTAAATAGTATACAGAATTAACCAAATTTTGCCATAAGTTAAATATATTAAGTTCCTACAATATATAAATCTATTGTAGAAATGTAATTTCCTGTAAAGCTGCTTTGCAACGATTGTATCGTAAAAAGCGCTATACAAATAATCTTGAATTGAATTAAATAGTTGTAACTATTGTTTTGTCTACAGGAGAAGAATGAAGTCTGTGAAACCTGTGAAATGACACAAAATACATGCGAGACGTCCGTTGTGTTTTCTGAGCACAGAGGTGAATACCGCATCAATCTGACCGGATGGACCAGGCAGAGGTCCTTCAATCTCAGAAGCAGCTGTTTCACTGGAGACATAAGAAGCTGTAAGTGTGATTTCAACCAAACAATCTACTGCTTATTTCTGAAGACAGAAAATGTACCATCCGCTGAGCTCTCAACATATTGCAGCTATTTGAAGATCTGCAGTGGCTTTTCTGTTTCAAAGAGAATTGTGTGTGTGTGTGTGTGTGTGTGTGTGTGTGTGTGTGTGTGTGTGTGTGTGTGTGTGTGTGTGTGTGTTGAAGTGTTTGACTTTCTCAAATGAAGCAGCAAAACGTTCGGTTACGACTGGAACCTCGGTTCCCTGAAGGGGAACTCTGTTGCGTCAGAACTCTAACGCTACTGGGAACGTATTACATCACCATAGCGACGAGTGCCTGTCCTGTGTGAATCTAACGAGCAGCACTAGGACGAGAGCACTTGGGAACCTGGGGTGGAGTCCAGGTCCAAAGAATAACATCTGACGAATATGTGCGGTGAGGACCAGCCTGCCGCATCACAAACCTCTTGGAGAGTAACTCCTGATATCAGGACCTTGGAGGCCGCCATACTCCTGGTCGAGTGGGACCGGACAGCTGTGGAGAAGTTTGACCGGCCAACTCATAAGCAAGTGAGATGGCCTCGACCACCCACTTGCTCATCCTTTGCTTAGATGCAGGGGACTCCTGGTTAGGAGGTCCAAAGCATATGAACAGCTGTTCATTCTTGCGCCACAGGGCAGCTCCGTGGATGTAAGCATCCAATGCCAGTACTGGGCAAAGCAAATAGTGCCTTTCCTGGTCCGCATTCTGAAAGGAGGAGGACAGAGCCTCAAGTACCATGGAGGAAAACGAGATACCAGGGGGTCTTCCCCAATGATATTCCACCCAAAGAAATGTGGTAAGCACTTATGGCCACCGCATAAACCTTTAAAGTGGACGGGGCTAGCACTGCAGTGAACCGCTCTTGCAGGAACTCCTGCTCTGTACCAACTGGGCAGTTGATCCGGCAGTTGAGTGGGTCCAGCTGATGGTCACTACATCATGAAGTGATAACTCTCCACTTCAAGGCCTAAAGTTTGCTCGTGGAGGGAGCTCTGGAGTGGAGAATAGTCTCAACAACCTCAGTTGAGAGACTTGAGTCTATGAGCTGGGCCCCCTCAGAGGTCAAACCCACAGTTTCCACAGTTCTGGTTGGGGGTGAAATCTCGAGCCCCCCCGTTTGGGATAGAAGTTCCCTCGTGACGGGGAGCTCCCTCCTGGCGGGGAGCTCCGGAGGAGGCCCGGCCACTCCCAGAGTATCTGGGAGCCATACTCTGCCCGGCCACCGCGGGGCAAAGAAAGTAGTAGAACCCGGTCCCGGCGAACTCTCTCCAGGACTCCCGGGAGCAGAGTGATCGAGGGAAATGCATACAGATGAAGCCTCGGCAACGTCTGCACCATCGCATCCAGTCCAAGAGGAGCTGGATGCGTGAGGGAGAATTAGAGTCGACAGTGAGACGTCTCTCAAGAAGCAAACAGATCCACTTGTGCCTGGCCGAACTCCCTCCATATTAACTCCACCACCTCGGGGTGGAGCCTCAATTCCCCGGGCCTCAGCCCCTGTCTCGATAGGATGTCTGCTCCTATATTGTGGACCCCTGGGATGTAAGAAGCTCGCAGAGATAACAACTTCCCTTGGGATCACAGGAGGATTTGGCACGCCAGTTTGCAAGTGGATGTGACTGCAAACCCCCCTGGTAATTAATGTAGGAGACCACCGATGTGTTGTCTGAGTAGACGAGCACATGGTGGCCCCTGAGATCTGCTAGGAAATTCATTAAGCAAGAAATACAGCCAACATCTCCAGACGGTTGATGTGCCATGAGAGATGATGGTCCTTCCACAGACCCTGACTTGAGCATCCCTCTAAGATCGCTCCCCAGCCCATGAGAGAGGCATCTGTCGTTAGCATCTTGCGATGACATGAAGCTCCCAACATGGGACCCTGGGACAGGAACCAAAGTTCCTTCCACATTACCAAGTCACGAAGGCATCGCCGCGTGACCTTGATTATGTCAAAAGGTGTTGCCCCTCGGGGAGACCCTTTGGTCCTGAGTCACCTCTGAATGTGTCTCATGTACAACAGTCCAAAAAGTATCACGTTGGATGCTGCTGCCATAAGACCTAACAGACTGGCCTAGCCTTATACTTTTTACAGCCAACAGGATGGACTCTATACGTGCCGGTGACAGGTGCGCCTGCATCGACGTTGAGTCTCATGCCACGCCAGGAAAAGTGGTCATCTGTAGAGGAGAAAGCACACTCTTTTTGGCGTTTAGCCATAACCCCAACTCTGTCATGTGGGAAAGAATGACATCTCGATGCCGAACTGCCGCCTGATGCGACTGAGCTAGAATCAACCAATTGTCAATGTAGTTCATTATGCGAATACCCTGAAGACAAAGAGGTGCCAGGGCCGCATCTACACATTTCGTGAAAGTGCGGGGTGATAATGCTAGGCAGAACGGAAGAACCCGATATTGGTATGCTCTGCCCCCAAGAGCGAACCTCAGGAACTTGCTGCGATACGGAAGGATGGATATGTGGAAGTATGCATCCTTGAGATCTATCGTGACAAACCAATCCTCGGATCTGATCTGTGGCATGATTTCTCAAAGTTAGCATTTTGAACTTGAGCTGGATGAAGGAGTCGTTCAGAACTCGAAGATCTAAAATGGAATGCAACCCCTCATCCTTCTTTGGGACTATGAAATACCGGCTATAAAGCCCGGTTTCCCTGTTGGAGTGAGGTACATATTCTATGACACCTTCTCTAACAGAGCTTTCACTTCTTGTTCCATTACCAGAACCTGCTGGGGGGCCACCTCGGTGAAAACACCTCCATAAACCTGGGCGGGCGAGACCCAAACTGTATTGATACCCTTTTTCAATAGTCTGCAGGACCCAATGAGAAATATTTGGCAGAAGTTTCCACGCTGTCAAAATTCTACTAGAGGTACCAGCCTCTCGAGACTCTCTGGTTTCTGGATTTATATGTAGTTGTGCATTCAGAATGACGTTCTGAAACGGCAAACCGAGAGGAACCGTCTGAACTGACCGCTCTGAAACCCTCCTCGGAGGGGGCGGGCATCCCAGAGGCCACTACGTTTCCGGTGGGCCCTGAGATATGCGCTCACCGGAGACCGCTACGCCCTGAGGCACACGAGGTGGCAGGGTTGGCAGACCGGACCCCTGAGGACATCGAAGGGAGACGGGCACCGTAAAAGGAGGTGTTAACCGCTCTACTTCGAAGGGGAAGTCCTCACTGGCCTGAGCCCTCGGGCATCAGGACCATTTCCCCACAGCCTTCTTAGAATTAATAACGGTCCTCAGATCCGTTTTACCCTATGAAGGTTGCAGTTGAGTGTGTTTACCGTGTACCCAGTCTTTATGTGGGGGAGCACGATAAGCAACGCTCTGTTTTTGTGTGGCACGGTGGAAGGAGCTGGATTTAGAGGTTTGGGGCTGCTCCCGCTCAGCAATACGGCGGTATTCATATCTCTCTCGAGCGCTGACTGTGCATGCTCCTCTCCCAGACAAGCAAGCAAGACAAGGTCTTTTTACAGTACAGTGAATGGGAATTATGAGAAATGTTTTACTTAGCATAATAAGAAATGAAATATAGATCATGTGGTCATACTAATGCAAATATAGAGAAAAGAGCATGTTATTGATCAACACTAATGTAATTGTGTTTCTCTTAGCTGTGAGTCTCCCGTCTCCCGCTAACGTGTCTATTCAGTGTGACAGCTATGGAGTTGAAGTTCGATGGGAATATCCTGATCTCGATCAAGACGTTTCCTTCCAGGTGATGGTGAAAGACCAGTTCAATGAAAGGTAAATCATCAGAAAAATAACCCTGATCTTTCATAGTTACTAAAAGCCTTTTATAGTTTCTAAATGTAAATTTTATCTTGATTAAATGACTGGTGAATCCTTTAAATACCAGTTAAACCATAAAGTTGTTTATTTGTAGTTTAAAAGTGTTTTCTGCCATCATGAGCTTACTTTATTTATTTTTGTTCCAGCTCTAATATTACACGAAATCTGCATTTAAATATATCCAGCATGCTGTTTAAGCCAGCATACAACCGCTATGTTAATGTGATGGCCGTGCGAGGAGGAATGAAGTCAAAGCCAACCCAATCACATATCTTCAGCTATAATAAATATGCCACCAGCTATATTACGTGTATGTTTAGTCTGTGTTTTTATTGGAAATATCACCCATCATAGCAAATACCGGCAGTATAATCTAACTGTACTATGGTTTATTCAGGTTATTTGGATTTTCCCGAGGTTGAACTTTCTCCTAAAGATGGCAAACTTCACGTCCAGTTCACCAACCCTCTTCAGCTGTACAGAAACTCACCGGCTCTACGCGGCCTCACCGATAATCTGAAATACTGTATCAAAACAGAAAAGGTAACCTTCACTTTCCTGTCTGCCTGCAGTAAGAGTTCAACCAAATACAAAAAAACCTCCCTTGAAGAATCTTCAGCAGCTTTTTCTAAATTATAATAATTTATAGCTCCAATAAGAACAAAAACAAGACCTATTATGCCCTTGTAACAAGATGTAAAATAAGTCTCTGATGTCCCCAGAGTGAAGTTTGTGCTCAAAATACCCCACAGATAATTTTTTATAGCTTGTTAAAATGACCACTTTTAGGGTATGAGCCAAAACGCTCTGTTTTTGTGTTTGTCCCTTTAAATGCAAATGAGCTGGTGTTCCCGGCCCCCTTTTCAGAAGAGGGCGGAGCTTCTTGAGCTCATGCTCCGGCATACAAATAAACATTCCCCTATTAGTACAACCCTTTTATCTTTACAGAAAACGTACTTGGTTTAAAAGTCAGTCATCTGATTGTACTGTGTGTGTGCACATCGACGCGAAAAACGCCACGTGTAAAAGCGTCATTTAAAAAAAAAACGCCTCGGGTTCGTTTTTTTGGGTTTGACGCGCCGTGTCAAAAACTATCCGACCAATGAGATTGGTGCTTTTGCTCACGTGTCTGGAGCTGATGAACTTACAGTAAAACACAACTTGGGGCGCTCAAACACAAAACAGTCTTGCCGAGCACACATATGTAACGACGAAGAAGATATACGCCAAGTAGCGTCTACACTGCCGGCGTCGGCGTCTTTTCCGGCGTCTTTCCTCATTCAACAGAACAATAATTTCTTCATCGCTGGAGCTTCTGGTGCGTGAAATATCCATGTTTTCTTTGTATGATTTTGACAAGCGCGTAAATACTTGCTCTCTTCTTCTGAGGGACAAGCGAGTGTCAGAAGCGTAAAGTTGCGCAGCGCCACCTTGTGTACCGGGGTATTTCTGTTTTACATTAAGCGCCATCTAATGTCAGGGAATGAATTTGCATGTTCACTCGGCTCATCGTCAGCAAAAATCGCTTGGGTGTGAACACAAAAAACGCGTTGAAAAACGCTGGCGAATAACGCGCGCCGATATTCGTCCCGGTACACAGGGTGAATCCCATTTCTCTGTCTTACCCCTTCCCCTTCGTCTTACCCCTAGCCCTTGTCCCTCGAAACCGAGTGGCAAGCGCTAGGGGTGAAAACATACCCCTACGAAATGAGACGCCACTTGGTTATGGTTACGTCATCATACATCGTCGCTAGCTGGCTGCTACGTCACCAGAGGAGACAAGTGTTGATCACAAATTTGCCATCTGCAAGTGTGTTTGTCGATTGCGTGGGTTTTAGTGATGTTTTCTCCATTCAGAGAAACGCAGGACTGTTGTGCAAATCAGCAATGTAACGTTAGCGTGGAAAAATAGACATTTTAAAAAACGTTTCAATTAAGAGCATGGTTGCAAATATATATGTAAGTTACAGGACTGGGTAGAGCACAAAACAAGACTGTCGTAATTTTAAATAAATTATTTAAACTGTAAATACTCTCTGGATGATCTGGCCGCAGTGTGTTCTGGGTACCCTTTGGTTTCAAGTAAGCTCGCGAAAATGCTTGGTTTTAAGGGGTATCTACCCCTTCCCCTTACCCCTACCCCTCGATCAAAACCAGAATTGGGAAAGCCCTTACTCTCACGTGAACGCGCAAAACTAAGGGGAAGGGGTAAGACAGAGAATTGGGATGCTGCTTTGCAACAATTGTATGGTAAAAAGCGCTATACAAATAATCTTGAATTGAATGAAATAGTTGTAACTATTGTTTTCTCTACAGGAGAAGAATGAAGTCTGTGAAACCTGTGATATCAAGCAGAACACATGCGAGACGTCCGTTGTGTTTTCTGAGTACAGAGGTGAATACTGCATGAATCTGACCGGATGGACCGGACAGAGGTCCTTCAATCTCAGAAACAGCTGTTTCACTGGAGACATAAGAAGCTGTAAGTGCGATTTCAACCAAACAATCTACTGCTTATTTCTGAAGACAGAAAGTATTAGAAACGCAGCATCCTGAAATAGAGACAAATACAAGTTTTTATTTACATAATCTTTTTTATTTTGTAGTTTCAATGACTTTACTACTATTTCAAAATGTACCATCCGCTGAGCTCTCAACATATTGCAGCTATTTGAAGATCTGCAGTGGCTTTTCTGTTTCAGAGAGAATTATAGCAGTAAATGAGGCTGTGTGTGTGTGTGTGTGTGTGTGTGTGTGTGTGTGTGTGTGTGTGTGTGTGTGTGTGTGTGTGTGTGTGTGTGTGTGTGTGTGTGTGTGTGTGTGTGTGTGTGTGTGTGTGTGTGTGTGTGTGTGTGTGTGTGTGGGCGCATGTTTATGTGGTTTATGAGGACACAAATTTGTATAATGACATAGGTATGACATAGGTATTACAAGGAGAAGGTGATTTATGAGGACATTTTCAGTCTCCCCATAATTTAAAACGCTTATAAATCATACAGAGTGAGTTTTTCTGAGGGAAAATAGAAATGCACCGTCTCCTGTGAGGGCTAAGTTTAGGTGTAGGGTAGGTGTAGGGCAATAGCACATACAGTTTGTACAGTATAAAAACCATTACGCCTATGGAGAGTCCCCGTAAACCATAAAAAAACAAAATGTGTGTGTGTGTGTGTGTGTGTGTGTGTGTGTGTGTGTGTGTGTGTGTGTGTGTGTTTTAATTATTAGAGAGAAAGAGGTATTATTATTTTATGTGTTTAAATGTAGGCAAGTACAAATAAATTAAAACCCTGCTTATGTTATTTTTGTCCTTATTTAAAAATATAACGTCATTCTGACTGCACAACTACATATAAATCCAGAAACCAGAGAGTCTCGAGCGGCTGGTACCTCTAGTAGAATTTTGACAGCGTGGAAACTTCTGCCAAATATTTCTCATTGGGTCCTGCAGACTATAGAAAAAGGGTATCAATACAGTCTGGGTCTCGCCCGCCAAGGTTTATGGAGGTGTTTTCACCGAGGTGGCCCCCCAGCAGGTTCTGGTAATGGAACAAGAAGTGAAAGCTCTGTTAGAGAAGGTGTCATAGAATATGTACCTCACTCCAACAGGGAAACCGGGCTTTATAGCCGGTATTTCATAGTCCCAAAGAAGGATGAGGGGTTGCGTTCCATTTTAGATCTTCGAGTTCTGAACGACTTAAAAATAATAACGGTCCTCAGATCCATTTTACACTTTGACGGCTGCGGTTGAGCACGCTTCCTGTGTCCCCATTCTTTGGTGGGGAAGCACGATAAGCTACGCTCTGTCTAGTTGTGCAGTCAGAAGGACGTCCTGAAACGACGAACCGGCAGGAAGCGTCTGAACTGACCGCTCTGAAACCGTCCTCGGAGGGGGCGGGCATCCCAAAGGCCACTACGTTTCCGGGTGGACCCTGAGATATGCGCTCGCGGGAGACCGCTACGCCCTGAGGCACACGAGGTGGCAGGGTTGGCAGACCGGACCCCTGAGGACATCGAAGGGAGACGGGCACCGTAAAAGGAGGTGTTAACCGCTCTACTTCGAAGGGGAAGTCCTCACTGGCCTGAGCCCTCGGGCATCAGGACCATTTCCCCACAGCCTTCTTAGAATTAATAACGGTCCTCAGATCCGTTTTACCCTTTGAAGGTTGCAGTTGAGTGTGTTTACCGTGTACCCAGTCTTTATGTGGGGGAGCACGATAAGCAACGCTCTGTTTTTGTGTGGCACGGTGGAAGGAGCTGGATTTAGAGGTTTGGGGCTGCTCCCGCTCAGCAATACGGCGGTATTCATATCTCTCTCGAGCGCTGACTGTGCATGCTCCTCTCCCAGACAAGCAAGCAAGACAAGGTCTTTTTACAGTACAGCGAATGGGAATTATGAGAAATGTTTTACTTAGCATAATAAGAAATGAAATATAGATCATGTGGTCATACTAATGCAAATATAGAGAAAAGAGCATGTTATTGATCAACACTAATGTGATTGTGTTTCTCTTAGCTGTGAGTCTCCCGTCTCCCGCTAACGTGTCTATTCAGTGTGACAGTTATGGAGTTGAAGTTCGATGGGAATATCCTGATCTCGATCAAGACGTTTCCTTCCAGGTGATGGTGAAAGACCAGTTCAATGAAAGGTGAATCATCAGAAAAATAACCCTGATCTTTCATAGTTACTAAAAGCCTTTTATAGTTTCTAAATATAAATTTTATCTTGATTAAATGACTGCTGAATCCGTTAAATACCAGTTAAACCATAAAGTTGTTTATTTGTAGTTTAAAAGTGTTTTCTGCCATCATGAGCTTACTTTATTTATTTTTGTTCCAGCTCTAATATTACACGAAATCTGCTTTTAAACATATCCAGCATGCTGTTTAAGCCAGCATACAACCGCTACTGGGTTAATGTGATGGCCGTGCGAGGAGGAATGAAGTCAAAGCCGACCCAATCACATATCTTCAGCTATAATAAATATGCCACCAGCTATATTACGTGTATGTTTAGTCTGTGTTTTTATTGGAAATATCACCCATCATAGCAAATGCCGGCAGTATAATCGACCTGTACTTTGGTTTATTCAGGTTATTTGGATTTTCCCGAGGTTGAACTTTCTTTTAAAGACGGCAAACTTCACGTTCAGTTCACCAACCCTCTTCAGCTGTACAGAAACTCACCGGCTCTGCGTGGCCTCACCGATAATCTGGAATACTGTATCAAAACAGAAGAGGTAACCTTCACTTTCCTGTCTGCCTGCAGTAAGAGTTCAACCAAATACAGAAAAACCTCCCTTGAAGAATCTTCAGCAGCTTTTTCTAAATTATAATAATTTATAGCTCCAATAAGAACAAAAACGAGACCTATTATGCCCTTGTAACAAGATGTAAAATAAGTCTCTGATGTCCCCAGAGCCTGTATGTGAAGTTTGTGCTCAAAATACCCCACAGATAATTTTTTATAACTTGTTAAAATGACCACTTTTAGGGTATGAGCCAAAACGCTCTGTTTTTGCGTTTGTCCCTTTAAATGCAAATGAGCTGGTGTTCCCGGCCCCCTTTTCAGAAGAGGGCGGAGCTTCTTGAGCTCATGCTCCGGCATACAAATAAACATTCCCCTATTAGTACAACCCTTTTATCTTTACAGAAAACGTACTTGGTTTAAAAGTCAGTCATCTGATTGTACTGTGCCCCGCTCCTGTCCTTCGAATTGAGACATATAATTGAGATCTCCCACTCCCACATGTGACCTCGAAGGGTCCTTGCCACTTGGAGAGTAATTTAGCTAGAAGTTGGGAGCAATAAAAGCACTTTATCTCCCAGTGCAGAATCGCGTAATCTGGTTCCCCGATTGTACAGCCGGCTCTGCCTCTCTTGGGCCTGTAACAAATTCTCCATCGAGAGCTGCCCCAAGAAGTGGAGTTTTGTTCTCAGGTCCAGCACATGCTGAATTTCGTTTTTGGTATCTGAAGTTCCCTCCTCCCAAGTCTCTCTTAGGACGTCCCATACCTCATGGGGCTAGTGTCCGCAAAGGAGCTCAAAGGGGGAAAACCCTGTGGAGGCTTGTGGGACCTCGCGCACAGTGAACAAAAGGTGTTCCCGCCATTTGTCCCAATTTTTTGCCTTTCGTGAACGAACTTTCGAATCATCGTTTTCAAAGTGCGATTACATTTTTCCACAAGACCATCTGTTTGTGGGTGATAGGCACAGATCCAGCCGGTCTCGTTTCAGCCTCTTCCACCTGCACAGCCACCTCCCCTCCCTGCTTCTCCTTTTTCCAAGAGACATACACACACAAATACCCCAATAAGTGACTAAAAGCTGCCCAACCGGTTCCCAAAATCAGCGGATGCTCAAGGTGTGGGTTAACTGCCACCTTCACACCTCTCTCTTGTATCGCTCTTTGACTAAAAGTATGAATAAAAGTTGACAAAAATGCAATGACTTTTCGTCGACTAAAACTAGACTAAAACTATGAAAGACTTAAATGACAAAAATTTGACTAAGACTATTACTCATTTTCGTCTCAAGATAAAGACTAAAGGCCCGTACACACCGGGCCGAATTTCACGTGCGATATTCGCCGACGTTTAACGCCTCGTGACTAAACAAAGGGCGCCAATGTAAGTGTGCACATCGACGCGAAAAATGCCACGTGTAAAAGCGTAATTTTTTTTTAAACGCCTCGGGTTCATTTTTTGGGTTTGATGCGCCGCGTCAAAAATTATCCGACCAATGAGATTGGTGCTTTTGCTCACGTGTCTGGAGCTGCTGAAGTTACAGTAAAACACAACTTGGGGGCGCTCAAACACATAACAGTCTTGCCGAGCACACATACGTAACGACGAAGAAGATATACGCCAAGTAGCGTCTACACTGCCGGCGTCGGCGTCTTTTCCGGCATCTTTCCTCATTCAACAGAACAATAATTTCTTCATCGCTGGAGCTGCTGGAGCTACTGGTGCTTGAAATATCCATGTTTTCTTTGTATGATTTTGACAAGCGCGTAAATACTTGCTCTCTTCTTCTGAGTGACAAGCGAGTGTCAGAAGCGTAAAGTTCCGCAGCGCCACCTTGTGTACCGGGGTATTTCTGTTTTACATTAAGCGCCATCTAATGTCAGGGAATTAATTTGCATGTTCACTCGGCTCATCGTCAGCGAAAATCGCTTGGGTGTGAACACAAAAAACGCGTTGAAAAACGCTGGCGAATAACGCGCGCCGATATTCGTCCCGGTACACAGGGTGAATCCCATTTCTCTGTCTTACCCCTTCCCCTTCATCTTACCCCTAAGCCCTTGTCCCTCGAAACCGAGTGGCAAGCGCTAGGGGTGAAAACATACCCCTACGAAATGAGACGCCACTTGGTTATGGTTACGTCATCATACATCGTCGCTAGCTGGCTGCTACGTCACCAGAGGCGACAAGTGTTGATCACAAATTTGCCATCTGCAAGTGTGTTTGTCGATTGCGTGGGTTTTAGTGATGTTTTCTCTATTCAGAGAAACGCAGGACTGTTGTGCAAATCAGCAATGTAACGTTAGTGTGGAAAAATAGACATTTTAAAAAACGTTTCAATTAAGAGCATGGTTGCAAATATATATATAAGTTACAGGACTGGGTAGAGCACAAAACAAGACTGTCGTCATTTTAAATAAATTATTTAAGACGAAAATACTCTCTGGGTGATCTGGCCGCGGTGTGTTCTGGGTACCCCTTGGTTTCAAGTAAGCTCGCGAAAATGCTTGGTTTTAAGGGGTATCTACCCCTTCCCCTTACCCCTACCCCTCGATCAAAACGAGAGTTGGGACAGCCCTTACTCTCACGTGAACGCGCAAAACTAAGGGGAAGGGGTAAGACAGAGAATTGGGATGCTGCTTTGCAACAATTGTATCGTAAAAAGCGCTATACAAATAATCTTGAATTGAATGAAATAGTTGTAACTATTGTTTCTCTACAGGAGAATAATGAAGTCTGTGAAACCTGTGATATCAAGCAGAATACATGCGAGACGTCCGTTGTGTTTTCTGAGTACAGAGGTGAATACTGCATGAATCTGACCGGATGGACCGGACAGAGGTCCTTCAATCTCAGAAGCAGCTGTTTCACTGGAGACATAAGAAGCTGTAAGTGTGATTTCAACCAAACAATCTACCGCTTATTTCTGAAGACAGAAAGTATTAGAAACGCAGCATCCTGAAATAGAGACAAATACAAGTTTTTATTTACATAATCTTTTTTATTTTGTAGTTTCAATGACTTTACTACTATTTCAAAATGTACCATCCGCTGAGCTCGCAACATATTGCAGCTATTTGAAGATCTGCAGTGGCTTTTCTGTTTCAGAGAGAATTATAGCAGTAAATGAGGCTGTGTGTGTGTGTGTGTGTGTGTGTGTGTGTGTGTGTGTGTGTGTGTGTGTGTGTGTGTGTGTGTGTGTGTGTGTGTGTGTGTGTGTGTGTGTGTGTGTGTGTGTGTGTGGCGCATGTTTATGTGGTTTATGAGGACACAAATTTGTATAATGACATGGGTATGACATAGGTATTACAAGGAGAAGGTGATTTATGAGGACATTTTCAGTCTCCCCATAATTTAAAACGCTTATAAATCATACAGAGTGAGTTTTTCTGAGGGAAAATAGAAATGCACCGTCTCCTGTGAGGGCTAAGTTTAGGTGTAGGGTAGGTGTAGGGCAATAGCACATACAGATAGTACAGTATAAAAACCATTACGCCTATGGAGAGTCCCCATAAACCATAAAAACCAACATGTGTGTGTGTGTGTGTGTGTGTGTGTGTGTGTGTGTGTGTGTGTGTGTGTGTGTGTGTGTGTGTGTGTGTGTGTGTGTGTGCGTGCGTGCGTGCGTGCGTGCGTGCGTGCGTGTGTGTGTGTGTTTTAATTATTAGAGAGAAAGAGGTATTATTATTTTATGTGTTTAAATGTAGGCAAGTACAAATAAATTAAAACCCTGCTTATGTTATTTTTGTCCTTATTTAAAAATATATATATGAAATGGAATAAGAACTTTTAGCTGGAAAAAAATGATGGATTAATGATGGATTTCTTTCTTACAAACACACAGCTTTCACTTCACAAGACGTTAATTGATGGACTGGACTGGAGTGGCGTGGATTAATGTGATGCTTTTATCAGATGTTTTAAATCTCATTCTGACGGCACCCATTCACTGCAGAGGATCCATTGATGAACAAGTGATGCTCTGCTACATTTCTCCAAATCTGATGAAGAAACAAGCTCATCTACAACTTAGATGTCCTGAGGATGGATGCATTTCAGCAAATGTTCATTTTTAGGCAAATTATTCCTTTAGTTATACTTTTGAAAAATCGGTTTAAAATCACAAGATGAAGTGGTCTCTTGAAAGCAGGTGTATTTGCCTCAAACATGTCCTTTTAGTGACACAGTGGTGCAGAAATACACATGATGAGCTTGTTCAGTGATCACATTCACTCCACATCTGTTTTCTCAAAACACATGTTGTAGTGCTTTAAGTGGCTTAACGCGCCGCTTTCGGTCTCTTTGTGCTTGTGTTTGATTTATCAGCACTTCAGGCTTTCATCTTAATACCTGTCTGTTAACTTACTCGTCTTAGTAGCTGATTTGTGTTATCTTTGTTGTACTCTTGATGCTTGACCTGTCCAGCTACATGTGACGAACACAACAAGTCTGCAGGAAAGTGAATGTAAACGCTGCACAATAAGTGAGTGAGTGCAGGGATTGAATTATTGTTCAGCATTCATAATTCATTCAACATTGTTTACAAAGATATAACTTTTTTTCCTTTAATTTGTGAGAAATATATTACTATAGAAAAATGAATATTACTGTTCCAAAGATTGGGGTCAATAAGAGTTTTTTTGTTTTGAAGGATCTTATTCATTCATTTATTCTCCATTAATTTGT
Source organism: Schizopygopsis pylzovi (assembly GCA_027422435.1). Classification (NCBI taxonomy): domain Eukaryota; kingdom Metazoa; phylum Chordata; class Actinopteri; order Cypriniformes; family Cyprinidae; genus Schizopygopsis; species Schizopygopsis pylzovi. The sequence continues at coordinate 5,362,942 of CM049822.1, read as the reverse complement.
TCAGTTCATTTTTTATTATTCCATTTAATCATATAGTCCTTTATAATAATCATTAAAGCCATTTGTATACTCATTTAATTGATTCATTAACGGATTAGTCCATTAATTATTTTTTTGTATGACAGTTTTTAATATTATTTTTCCATTTGTAGTCTTATGACTGCGTTTCAAGGGCTGTTGTCTTCACTAATAAGAGATACGAGGGATGTTGATGGAAATTCAAGGTTTATGGGATGTTGTAGTGAAGCAGTTTGCTATAACAGTACTTGTTAGATTTGTGTGTCTGATCATTGAAATATACGCAACTACGATTATCCAATAAACTCATTTTTATCATCATCATTTGGTCTCGTGCTTCTGCTCTTTCATCTTCTTGGCGGACAGAAGACTGTTAATACAGTTTTGGGTATTTTGGGTACCACACAAGACTTGCTGTCAGCAGGTTTTTGTACTAGGCAGTTTTGCTGACTGTTTCCAGACAAAACAGATGTTTTCTGACAGGATCTAAGGCTGGATCTTAATTATCTGGCGAGGAGCCGTACCCGTGATATAACAGTTTGTTTGTTTTTTACAGTTTTTACTGTATTTTTGGTCAAATAAATGCATTGGTGACGCAGGCAGGCAGATAGATAGATAGATAGATAGATAGATAGATGGATAGATGGATAGATGGATAGATGGATAGATAGATAGATAGATAGATAGATAGATAGATAGATGATAGATAGATAGATGGATAGATGGATAGATGGATAGATGGATAGATAGATGGATGGATGGATGGATGGATGGATGGATGGATGGATGGATGGATGGATAGATAGATAGATGGATAGATGGATAGATGGATAGATAGATGGATGGATAGATAGATAGATAGATAGATAGATGGATGGATGGATAGATGGATGGATAGATAGATAGATAGATAGACGGACGGACGGATGAATGGATAGATAGAAAGATGGATAGATAGATAGATGGATGAATGAATGAATGGATGGATGGATGGATAGATAGATAGATAGATAGATAGATAGATAGATAGATAGATAGATAGATAGATAGATAGATAGATAGATAGATAGATAGATAGATAGATAGATAGATAGATAGATAGATAGATAGATAGATAGATAGATGGATAGATAGATAGTTAGACGGACGGACGGATGAATGGATAGATAGATAGATAGATGGATGGATAGATAGATGGATGGATGGATGGATGAATGAATGAATGAATGGATGAATGGATGAATGGATAGATAGATAGATAGATAGATAGATAGATAGATAGATAGATAGATAGATAGATAGATAGATAGATAGATGGATGGATGGATGAATGAATGAATGGATGAATGGATAGATAGATAGATGGATGGATGAATGGATGGATAGATAGATATCACTGTAGAATAATGTACATGTACAGTAGGCTTTATCTGATATGTAATGTAATACACTGATATAACATCAGATGGCACTATAACACTACAACACTGACATCTGATACACGGACATTAGTTGAGGGTAAAACCTTCCGCTTTTAAAATTAAACGCGAGTGAATGGACCGGCTGTCTAAATGATACTGAATCATATCTATAATGGTTTTAGAGTAATTTAAGTCAAGCCTCAACAAGTGAAAAGTTCCGTGTGACGTCGGTGAGTAAGAGAGCGAGTGAGTTACCTGTATTCACCTGTAAACACCCTTTCCGTGCCTGAGGAAGTGCGCGAGACACACGTCATTTCCCTGAAGAGCGGCGCTTCTCTGGAAGCCTCGCGCTGCCTCGCCGTCTGGAACAATACAGACCTGGACGAGAATGGGCTTCACGTCACTACAACGATAATCTCGACAGGATTAACACTTTTTACTCGAAGAAATAATATGTGCATTTCGGATTGAAACTCGCTGGTAATAATGTGGATACAGATCTATATCGGTGTCTTGATCCTGATCCAAAAATCCGCCTCAGAGGGTAAGATGATTTTATTTGTGTATTTGTTTATTTAGTAGCATATATATCAATTTAATACATTACAGCATTTTAAATATATATTTATTAAATGATTATATTTATTATTATCAAAAACGAACTTTATTTTATGTATTACTGCATTTATTTATTTGGAAACTTAAATTCTTGGAGGAAACAGACCCTTTTAATGTAACTAAATATTTAATAAATGTTGATAATGACTAAAGTTGGGGCCGTGGTAGGCACATGTGAAGCGCGATGGCACAGCACTAAAAGGATTTAGCTTTTATATAAAGAGGGCTAACTCAACACACACTGGTAGATATTTCTCTATTTCATTTTCATGATAACATTACATTACTTTAATTTCTGAATCTGTATGGCAGCCCAATGCCAAGGTCATGGGTTCAGTTCCCAGGGAAGGCAAGAACTGACAAATATATGTTCACACGGTGTTGGATAAAAGTGTTCACCAAAAGTTTTAACACTTTCTATGCTTTTAGAGTTGCTATCTTTACATTGAGTTGTTTTACCGTGGTGTTTTCCAAGATAAGCGGGTAGGTTTATGTGTTTGTGTGGTCCAAAGGCCTGCTGCAAGTGTCAGTTTTTATTGCACTGACATCTGAGATTAATCAAAACCCATGAGAGGGACGCAAACCCAGCCCTTTACTGTCAGTCATTTAACATTTCACACATTCCTCTCATTCATAGTTTAAAGCAGGGTTCCTCCAATCTTGCCCTGGAGGGCCAATGCCCTGCTGAGTTCAGCTCCAACCCCGATCAAACTCACCTACCTGTGATTTTCTATTGATCCTGAAGACATTGATTAGCATGCTCAGGTGTGTTTGATTAGGGTTGGAGCTAAACTTTGTAGGAATGCGAGCCAGATTTGAGTATCCCTGGTTTAAAGTGAGCTTCACTAAAGAGATCTGTGAACATCTGGACAGAAATACGATCATGACAGTCACGTACTGTACTCTACATATTAACTAAATCCATACAGCAGGTCAGAGTTCAAGCATAGCACAGCTGAATTATGAATCAATCTGATACGACTGAATACAGATAAGAAGTTGCGGATGTGATTGTGAAGCTGTTAAAGCAAGTCTATAATGACTCATTTAGATGAGAGTAAATGATTCGACAAGCAAAGAGATCTGATTTCAGTCAAACATTTTTAACCAAATTTTAGCCCCATTAAAAAGGCCTCAAGTAACGCAACAGCTCGGTCCTGTGAGTCAAACATTTTTTCTTTGAGTGTTGTAATATGATCTCATTTTCAACATAGTTTTTGGGTTGGGACACTTGTTGGGTTGGCGTTCTCAGAAGATCTTAAGGAAGTTGGCGTTTACTGGTGACTGGTTTGCACATACTTTACGAAACATAGATGAAGACTGACTGAGATGGCAGGGATTGAGGTAGTGGCTCAGTGGTTGAGCATTGCGTTAGCAGCGCAAAGGTTGTGGGTTCGAGTCCCAGGGAACACATGTACTGACAAAAAAATGTATATCCTGAATGCACTGTAAGTCGCTTTGGATAAACACGTCTGCTAAATGCATGAATGTAAATTGACTCCACAGATCCTGATTTTTCTGAATATAATGCCTGTAATGAGAGAAAGGGGCGGGTTTGTGTGTATTTGTTTTCTTGGCACTTGTCTTCTCAGTGATGGTTAATGGTCAATAGTCAAAACTAGGAAAACGAGTCCGACAGCTTCATCAGACACTCATACACACACTGTAAAAAATGTGTAAACGCTACGGAAATACACTGTTAGCTCCTGCACTATATACAGAGAGCAACTGTAAAAGATCTAACCAGACATTTCATGTAATTTTACAGTAAAATTTAGCTGATAATTGTACAGTTTTTAGGAGTAAAAAAAACAAATCAATGTATAATTTACAGTCAAAAACCGTGAACTGATATTCCCAGAATGCCCTGCGTGACACTCCACATTTGAAAGTATTAAATAATCATGTTTTTAATAGTTTTGGTTATCAGTGTACATGCATTTGGGCTTTGTTGCATCATCTGTTGTTTAATGAAAGTTTATTGCATTATTTAAGTATCATGTGTGTTACCATGATGGTGTTTTGTGTCTGCATGAATGCCTCTGTGCATCATCTATATATTAGTATATACCTCTGCTTGTGATGAGCTTTGATTCTTCACGTGGCTTTCTCTTTGACCACCTGCGTTATTATGGTGGTTGTCAGTGTGTTTGAGGTACAACACAGAGTTGAATAGCAGTGTGTGTTATTGAATTAACTGGTTTACATTAAAATGTCCTTGTGCGCAAAATACAGTTTTATACTGTAATTTGTACAGTTTGGTCTGTAAATGTGTTTACAGTTTTTCCGTATTTTTTACAAAATTATTCTGGCAACCACAGCTGCCAAAATGATGTTGTAAAAACTACAGATTTTTTTTTGTACAGTGCACACAACACCGTAAGAGTAACCCGTGTGACTAATGGCTTGTGAAGCTAATCAAATCAAATCCCTCATGAACACATTTATGTTCTTTGGAGATGGTCAGTTTTATATATATATATATATAGAAGTCTTACCAAGACTGCATTTATGAGATCAGAAATACAGTAAAACAGTCATATTGTGAAATATTATTTAAATTTAAAATAGCTGCTTTCTATGTGAATATATTCTAAAATGTAATTTATTCCTGTGATGCAAAGCTGAATTTTCAGCATCATTACTCCAGTCTTAGTGTGGAAGTCCGTTCCTGCAACTGAATAAAAAAATTAAACAAGGAAGTTGAGACTTTTTGTGATAATTACGTGAAATAAATTCGGCATTGATAGTTACAAAGTCACAACTGCATGATATAAACTAGCATTTCTGAGAAATAAATTCACAAATCTGGCTTTCTCATAAACTTGCAACTGTGAGAGAAAAACAAATCTGAATGCGAGATTCTCAGAGCTCAGTTCTGAGTCAGAACTGTGATTTTATATAATGCAGCTGCGGGAATAAAGTCTGAATTGTTAGATGAAAACTTGCAATTGACTCTTCGCGAATACACACCCGCTTAGTTACCGTTGCTATGTTTGACAAGCCATGTCGTGATGGTCTCACACTAAACATCATGTTCTCACGCAGTAAAAAATACAAAGAGGAAAGTGACAGCATGCCGACAGACAAGACAGGTTTCTTCTGGTACGAAACGAGGTCTCGGGACTCTCAGTTTTCAAACAATGTATTCCAACAATGAATACAGGTTTGTGGCTCTTTAATGTGTTGCAGCAGATCTCTGTATTGCCTCAGTTCAAGCGGCACGTGTCACAATCATCACTTCCTCTTTACTAGTTATAGCATGAAAGAGACATCAGAAGGTATCTTGTTTCAACTGCGGAACGACGTCAATACACACCATTATAAGTCCACCTACATTAATGTACTCTCCTGTCTGATTTGATTGTCGGTCAAAAGGGCGGATTCAATGCTATGATTGGTCGGATCGCCTGTCAATCAAGCTCCCTGCGAAGGGTCAATTACCTTTCATTTATTATTTTTTTATGAATATTTATTTTTTATTCAGTGGAGGTAAAGGCCTTCCATACTACAGCATCACATGATCATACAGAAATCATTTTAATTTGCTAATTTGTTGCTCGAGTACATTTCTTCTTATTATTATTATTATCATCAATGTTAAAAAAGTTGTGCTGCTTAATTATATTTGTGAAAATCATGATACTTTTTTTTTTTTTTTTTTTTTACATTCAGTTTTTTCAAAAACTTCCTTTGTTCTCATAAAAGAGCCTGTATCTGACAAGACAAAAAGAAAAGAGAGTCACGAGAATCAAACGACTGCTACAGATTACATTACATATGCTAAATTATCTTCAATATGTCCCATAAGAGCAGTTCAATAGGTTTAGACTGATAACTTTTTAGGGGCGTTTAAAACGCATCTGAATATAAAAGCAGTGCAAAGTCCAAAATACTAGATAAAAAGTTGATATCAGACAGAAACTGGCACTGGTCGATGGTAATAGCAGTGTGCGTGACACGTTAAATGGCAAGTGTGAGCATGTGTGTGCGTGGGTGTTTGGAGAGTAGAGCTAGCGGGAAGAGAAGGGAAGACGGTTTTGATATGTCTTGTGTTCACCACGAGAGGAGAGAGAGCGCTGGGCAGGGTCACCGGGGGACATGGACCCTTGGCTTGTTCACAAACAGCACTGATGGCGTCATCAAGCCAGTCTGAACCAATACAACAGGAATCTCTGTCTGTACCTGTGGCTGTTAAGATTAAAAAAAGAATATGAGATGATAGTAAAATGAAAAGTAATGATCGTTTACATACATGATGCCTATTTTAGTTATTTCTCACCAGTTCAAATTTCTTTGTGATTAAAAAATCACACTGATTGTTATGACTGTAATAAATTCATGAAAATGATATTTTCTGAAGATTGTTAAAAATAGTTATTATATAGAAAGAGTAGAATTATTATGAAAAACACTAAAAAAATCAAATTCATTATGCTGTTGGGGTTAGTATTTTTTTGTAAAGAAATTAATACCCAGCAAGGATGCATTGAATTGATCAAAATTGATAGTAAAAGCTTTAATGTAAAAATGTTTCGAATGAAATGCTGTTCTTTTGAACTTTCTCTTCATTCATTAATCCAAAAGTGAAGCAGCACAATTGTTTTCAACATTATTACAATAAAAAATATATAGCAGCAAATCATCATAGTAGTATGATTTCTGAAGAATCATGTGACACTGAAGACTGGAGTATTAATGCTAAAATACAGCTGTGCATCACAGCAATACGTTACTTTTTAACATATTTTACAATAACAAACCATTTTAGAAGGCAGTTATTTTTAATTGTAATATTTCACAGTATTAATTTGACTGTATTTTTATCAAATAAATACAGCCTTGGTAACCAGAAGAGTTTTTTTTTCATTTTAAATATTACAGACTCCAAATTTGAAATGGCATTGTATTGTATATTCAGTTTAAAAATAAATAAAAACACTTACTAAATAATTGTACTTCACAATGTTTGAATATACAACCCGAATTCCTGAAATGTTGGGACGTTTTAAAAATTTGAATAAAAGGAAAACTAAAAGACTTTCAAATCACATGAGCCAATATTTTATTCACAATAGCACATAGAGAACATAACAAATGTTTAAACTGAGACATTTTTTTATTTTATGCACAAAATGAGCTCATTTCAAATGTGATGCCTGCTACGGGTCTCACAATAGTTGGGACGGGGGCATGTTCACCATGGTGTAGCATCTCCTCTTCTTTTCAAAACAGTTTGAAGACGTCTGGGCATCGAGGTTATGAGTTTCTGGAGTTTTGGTCCCATTCTTGCCTGATAGGTGTCCAGCTGCTGAAGAGTTGTGGTCATCTTTGAGATATGTTTTGTTTAATGATGCACTAAATGTTGTCTGTAGGTGAAAGATCTGGACTGCAAGCAGGTCAATTCAGCACCTGGACTCTTCTATTACGAAGCCATGCTGTTTTAATAGCTGCAGTATGTGGTTTTGTATTGTCCTGCTGACATACACAAGACCTTCCCTGAAATAGACGCATGCTCCCGCATATGTTGCTCTAAAACCTATATATACCTTTCATCATTCATAGTGCCTTCCAAAACATGCAAGCTGACCATACCGTATGCACTTATGCCCCCCATACCATCAGAGATGCTTTCTTTTGAACTGAACGCTGATAACACGCTGGAAGGTCTCCCTCCTCTTTAGCCCAAAGGACACTGTGTTTGTGATTTCCAACAAGAATGTCAAATTTGGACTCGTCTGACCATAGAACACTTTTCAACTTTGAAACAGTCCATTTTAAATGAGCCTTGTCCCACAGCACACAATGGCGCTTCTGGACCATGTTCACATGTGGTTTACTTTCTGCATGATAGAGCTGTAGTTGGCATCTACAGATGGCACGGTGGATTGTGTTTTTACTGACAGTGTTTTCTGGAAGTATTCCTGGGCCCATTTAGTAATGTCAATGACAGAATCATGCCGATGAGTGATGCAGTGTCGTCTGAGGGCCCGAAGACCAGGTCTTTACCCTTGTCCCTTACACACAGATATTATCCAGTTTCTCTGAATCTTCTGATGATGTTATGCTCTGTAGATGATAAGGTTTGTAAAGCCTTTGTAATTTGACGTTGAGGAACGTTGTTTTTTTAAAGTGTTCCACAATCTTTTTATGCACTCTTTCACAGATTGAAGAGACTCTGCCCATCTTTACTTCTGAGAGACTCTGCTTCTCTAAGACATCCCTTTGATAGCTAATCATGTTACAGACCTGATGTCAATTAACTTAATTATTTGCTAGATGTTCTCCCAGCTGAATCTTTTCTAAATTTCTTGCTTTTTTAGCCCTTTGTTGCTCCCGTGCCAACTTTTTTGAGACCTCTAGCAGGCATCACATTTGAAATGAGCTCATTTAGTGGATAAAAGTGTAAACTTTCTCAGTTTAAACATTTATTATATTATCCATGTTCTATTGTGAATAAAATATTGGCTCATGTGGTTTGAAAGTCTTTTAGTTTTCATTTTATTCAAATGTAAAAAACGTCCCAACATTTCACTAATTTGGGTTGTATCACTTCTTGCATTATAGTGCAAACGAGAATTGTATAACTTTACTGAATGAAATGTGCTTAACTCTCTTCTAAGAAGATGTTAAAAATCTTAATGATTTAAAAACAAGCTTCATTTTAAATATTTTTCAAAGCATTTATTTATTTTCTGAAATGTGGTCCACGTGTCTTGACAGATTTGTTTTTTTTACCGTACAGTGAATGGGAATTATGAGAAATGTTTTACTTAGCATAATAAGAAATGAAATATAGATCATGTGGTCATACTAATGCAAATATAGAGAAAAGAGCATGTTATTGATCAACACTAATGTGATTGTGTTTCTCTTAGCTGTGAGTCTCCCGTCTCCCGCTAACGTGTCTATTCAGTGTGACAGTTATGGAGTTGAAGTTCGATGGGAATATCCTGATCTCGATCAAGACGTTTCCTTCCAGGTGATGGTGAAAGACGAGTTCAATGAAAGGTAAATCATCAGAAAAATAACCCTGATCTTTCATAGTTACTAAAAGCCTTTTATAGTTTCTAAATGTTAATTTTATCTTGATTAAATGACTGCTGAATCCGTTAAATACCAGTTAAACCATAAAGTTGTTTTCTGCCATCATGAGCTTACTTTATTTATTTTTGTTCCAGGAACTCTAATCTTACTCAAAATCTGCTTTTAAACATATCCAGCATAATGTTAAATTCAGCACACAACCGCTACTGTGTTAATGTGATGGCCGTGCGAGGAGGAATGAAGTCAAAGCCGACCCAATCACTTATCTTCAGCTATAATAAACATGCCACCACCGATATTACGTGTATGTTTAGTCTGTGTTTTTATTGGAAATATCACCCATCATAGCAAATGCCGGCAGTATAATCTAACTGTACTTTGGTTTATTCAGGTTATTTGGATTTTCCCGAGGTTGAACTTTCTCCTAAAGACGGCAAACTTCACGTCCAGTTCACCAACCCTCTTCAGCTGTACAGAAAGTCACCGGCTCTGCGCGGCCTCACCGATAATCTGGAATACTGTATCGAAACAGAAGAGGTAACCTTCACTTTCCTGTCTGCTTGCAGTAAGAGTTCAACCAAATACAGAAAAACCTCACTTGAAGAATCTTCAGCAGCTTTTTCTAGATTATAATAATTACATTTGAGCTTTAGTAAAGACCAAAATGCAACATAAAAGCAGAGGCGGACAAAGTACACAACTTCATTACTTGAGTGAATGTACAGAATAGCCAAATACTATTCCACTACAAGTGAAAGTTGTAAAAGTACATGCTTTTAAAAGTGCTTAAGTATCAAAAGTAAATACATTGTTTTGTTGTCCCATTGTTGTATACGTACAATACCATATGCCACTAATGCAACCTACTGAATGCACTGATTAGCTTGTATTATATTTGGAATTAAGAGCTTTTATGTTACCAAACCAATAGAATGAAGATAATCAATTTTTTATTTATTTAACACTCCTACAGCTACATTAAACTCATTTTAATACTTGTTTAAAAGTTACAAAGTTATTTTTCAAAGACATATTGAAGGCTGTTATATGGTTCATTTTAGGCAAACATTGAAACATACTCTCTCTCAGTATGGCCGTGGGTGTGCACGTTGTGAAAAAAACATCTTTTTGAATAGTTTCCATCAACGGATCAGTGTTCATAAAATGCTCAGAAATCAGTGAACTTCACAACATGTGGCTACTGTTGGGTATTGTTTGAATTTTATTCAAACAATAAATTGGGTATTGGGTAAATTGGGTATTGTAGGTTTAGGGGTGGAGATGGGTAGGTTTAGGGGTGGAGATTGGTAGATTTAAGGGGAGGAGATTGGTAGGTTTAGGGGAGGAGATTGGTAGGTTTAGGGGTAGAGATTGGTAGTTTTAGGGGTGGAGATGGGTAGGTTTAGGGGTGGAGATTGGTAGGTTTAGGGGAGGAGATTGGTAGGTTTAGGGGAGGAGATTGGTAGGTTTAGGGGTGGAGATTGGTAGTTTTAGGGGTGGAGATGGGTAGGTTTAGGGGTGGAGATGGAGATGGGTAGGTTTAGGGGTGGAGATGGGTAGGTTTAGGGGTGGAGATGGAGATGGGTAGGTTTAGGGGTGGAGATTGGTAGTTTTAGGGGTAGAGATTGGTAGGTTTAGGGGTGGAGATGGGTAGGTTTAGGGGTGGAGATTAGTAGGTTTAGGGGTGGAGATGGGTAGGTTTAGGGGTGGAGATTGGTAGTTTTAGGGGTAGAGATTGGTAGGTTTAGGGGTGGAGATGGAGATGGGTAGGTTTAGGGGTGGAGATTGGTAGGTTTAGGGGAGGAGATTGGTAGGTTTAGGGGTGGAGATTGGTAGTTTTAGGGGTGGAGATGGGTAGGTTTAGGGGTGGAGATGGAGATGGGTAGGTTTAGGGGTGGAGATGGGTAGGTTTAGGGGTGGAGATGGAGATGGGTAGGTTTAGGGGTGGAGATTGGTAGTTTTAGGGGTGGAGATTGGTAGGTTTAGGGGTGGAGATGGGTAGGTTTAGGGGTGGAGATTGGTAGGTTTAGGGGTGGAGATGGGTAGGTTTAGGGGTGGAGATTGGTAGTTTTAGGGGTGGAGATTGGTAGGTTTAGGGGTGGAGATGGAGATGGGTAGGTTCTCTGCTTCTCTAAGAAATCCCTTTGATAGCTAATCATGTTACAGACCTGATGTCAATTAACTTAATTATTTGCTAGATGTTCTCCCAGCTGAATCTATTCTAAATTTCTTGCTTTTTTAGCCCTGTGTTGCTCCCGTGCCAACTTTTTTGAGACCTCTAGCAGGCATCAAGTTTGACATGATCTCATTTAGTGGATAAAAGTGTAAACTTTCTCAGTTTAAACATTTATTATATTATCCATGTTCTATTGTGAATAAAATATTGGCTCATGTGGTTTGAAAGTATTTTAGTTTTCATTTTATTAAAATGTAAAAAACGTCCCAACATTTCACTAATTTGGGTTGTATCACTTTTCTTGCATTATAGTGCAAACGAGAATTGTATAACTTTACTGAATGAAATGTGCTTAACTCTTTTCCAAGAAGATGCTAAAAATCTTAATGATTTAAAAACAAGCTTCATTTTAAATATTTTTCAAAGCATTTATTTATTTTCTGAAATGTGGTCCACATGTCTTGACAGATTTGTTTTTTTTACAGTACAGTGAATGGGAATTATGAGAAATGTTTTACTTAGCATAATAAGAAATGAAATATAGATCATGTGGTCATACTAATGCAAATATAGAGAAAAGAGCATGTTATTGATCAACACTAATGTGATTGTGTTTCTCTTAGCTGTGAGTCTCCCGTCTCCCGCTAACGTGTCTATTCAGTGTGACAGTTATGGAGTTGAAGTTCGATGGGAATATCCTGATCTCGATCAAGACGTTTCCTTCCAGGTGATGGTGAAAGACGACTTCAATGAAAGGTAAATCATCAGAAAAAGAACCTGATCTTTCATAGTTACTAAAAGCCTTTTATAGTTTCTAAATATTAATTTTATCTTGATTAAATGACTGGTGAATCCGTTAAATACCAGTTAAACCATAAAGTTGTTTTCTGCCATCATGAGCTTACTTTATTTATTTTTGTTCCAGGAACTCTAATCTTACTCGAAATCGGCTTTTAAACATATCCAGCATGCTGTTTAAGCCAGCATACAACCGCTACTATGTTAATGTGACGGCCGTGCGAGGAGGAATGAAGTCAAAGCCAACCCAATCACATATCTTCAGCTATAATAAATATGCCACCAGCGATATTAAGTGTATGTTTAGTCTGTGTTTTTATTGGAAATATCACCCATCATAGCAAATACCGGCAGTATAATCTAACTGTACTATGGTTTATTCAGGTTATTTGGATTTTCCCGAGGTTGAACTTTCTCCTAAAGATGGCAAACTTCACGTCCAGTTCACCAACCCTCTTCAGCTGTACAGAAACTCACCGGCTCTGCGCAACCTCACCGATAATCTGAAATACTGTATCAAAACAGAAGAGGTAACCTTCACTTTCCTGTCTGCCTGTAGTAAGAGTTCAACCAAATACAGAAAAACCTCACTTGAAGAATCTTCAGCAGCTTTTTCTAGATTATAATAATTTAATTTGAGCTTTAATAAAGACCAAAATGCAACATAAAGCAGGGGCGGACAAAGTACACAACTTCATTACTTGAGTGAAAGTTCAGAGACTACCGGCCAAATACTATTCCACTACAAAGTACATGCTTTTAAAAGTACTTAAGTATCAAAAGTAAATGCATTGTTTTGTTGTCACATTGTTGTATATGTACAATACCATATGCCACTAATGCAACCTACTAAATGCACTGATTAGCTTGTATTATATTTGGAATTAAGAGCTTTTATGTTACCAAACCAATAGAATGAAGATAATAAATGTTTAATTTATTTAACACTCCTACTTATTTTTCAAAGACATATTGAAGGCTGTTATATGGTTCATTTTAGGCAAATGTTGAAACATACTCTCTCAGTATGGCCGTGGGTGTGCTCGTTGTGCCAAAGAACCATCTTTTTGCATTTTTTCCATCAACGGATCAGTGTTCATAAAATGCTCAGAAATCAGTGAACTTCACAACATGTGGCTACTGTTGGGTATTTTTTGAATTTTATTCAAACAATAAATTTGGTATTGGGTAAATTGGGTATTGTAGGGGTGGAGATGGGTAGGTTTAGGGGTGGAGATGGGTCGGTTTAGGGGTGGAGATGGGTAGGTTTAGGGGTGGAGATGGGTCGGTTTAGGGGTGGAGATGGGTAGGTTTAGGGGTGGAGATGGGTAGGTTTAGGGGTGGAGATGGGTCGGTTTAGGGGTGGAGATGGGTAGGTTTAGGGGTGGAGATGGGTAGGGTTTATGGGTGGAGATGGGTAGGGTTTATGGGTGGAGATTGGTAGGGTTTTTGGGTGGAGATTGGTAGGGTTTTTGGGTGGAGATTGGTAGGGTTTATTGGTGGAGATTGGTCATTTTAAGGGGAAAGAAGGGTAGGTTTAGGGGTGGAGATGGGTAGGTTTAGGGGTGGAGATGGGTAGGTTTAGGGGTGGAGATGGGTCGGTTTAGGGGTGGAGATGGGTCGGTTTAGGGGTGGAGATGGGTAGGTTTAGGGGTGGAGATGGGTAGGTTTAGGGGTGGAGATGGGTCGGTTTAGGGGTGGAGATGGGTAGGTTTAGGGGTGGAGATGGGTAGGGTTTATGGGTGGAGATTGGTAGGGTTTTTGGGTGGAGATTGGTAGGGTTTATTGGTGGAGATTGGTCATTTAAAGGGGGAAAGAAGGGTAGGTTTAGGGGTGGAGATGGGTAGGTTTAGGGGTGGAGATTGGTAGGTTTAGGGGTGGAGATTGGTAGGTTTAGGGGTGGAGATTGGTAGGGTTTTTGGGTGGAGATTGGTAGGGTTTTTGGGTGGAGATTGGTAGGGTTTTTGGGTGGAGATTGGTAGGGTTTATTGGTGGAGATTGGTAGGGTTTATTGGTGGAGATTGGTCATTTTAAGGGGGAAAGAAGGGTAGGTTTAGGGGTGGAGATTGGTAGGTTTAGGGGTGGAGATTGGTAGGGTTTTTGGGTGGAGATTGGTAGGGTTTATTGGTGGAGATTGGTAGGGTTTATTGGTGGAGATTGGTCATTTTAAGGGGGAAAGAAGGGTAGGTTTAGGGGTGGAGATGGGTCGGTTTAGGGGTGGAGATGGGTCGGTTTAGGGGTGGAGATGGGTCGGTTTAGGGGTGGAGATTGGTAGGTTTAGGGGTGGAGATTGGTAGGGTTTTTGGGTGGAGATTGGTAGGGTTTTTGGGTGGAGATTGGTAGGGTTTTTGGGTGGAGATTGGTCATTTTAAGGGGGAAAGAAGGGTAGGTTTAGGGGTGGAGATGGGTAGGTTTAGGGGTGGATATGGGTAGGTTTAGAGGTGGAGGGCTGGATCTTGTGTTCTGCAGTGAGGACCATCTCAAATATCCATTCAAATCTAGGCGGAAAACTGTGGGATTATAAATACTGAAAGACTTGTCAACACTGGAAGATCCTGGCAGATCTCAGGCCAAAACTTTTGCAGAAAAAAAGAGTTCAGTGAATCTAAAAATGCGCACACTGGAAAAACTGCGACATGTAACGACTTTCGAGTTTCGACTTAGGGACCTTGATAAAAATGTTGCGGAGTAAAAAGTACGATATCTGTCTTTTAAATGTAGTGAAGTTAAAGTAGCAAGTTTCCAGAAAAAAATAATACTCAAGTAAAGTACAGATACTCAAAACATGAACTTAAGTACAATACTCAAGCAAATATACTTTGATACTGTCCACCTCTGCATAAAAGTAGCTGAAGTCATATGATCGCTCCGTTTGAAGAACAGATTAAAATATAAGTAATTATATATCTTCAAATCAATAACTAAAAAGAAACTGAAATATTGTAAAATATTATAATTTCAAATAACTATTTTCTATGTAAATATATTGTAAAATGTAATTTATTCCTGTGATCAAAGCTGTATTTTCAGCACCACATGATCTTCATAAATCACTCTAATATACTGATCTGCTGCTGAAAGAAACATTTCTGATCATCAGTGTTGAAAATGGTTGTGCTCTGTTTGGGGAAACCATGATTTTCTCTCACTTTTTATCAATTTTATTTTATTTAACAAACAAATCTTATGGAGCCCAAATCTTTGAACTGTATCTCAAGTCAAACGGAGTGCATAAATAATGAAAACAAGTCTCATTTTGCATAAACTTTTCTTTTAAATAGTTGTAACTATTGTTTTCTCTACAGGAGAAGAATGGAGTCTGTGAAACCTGTGAAAAGACACAGAACACATGCGAGACGTCCGTTGTGTTTTCTGAGCACAGAGGTGAATACTGCATGAATCTGACCGTATGGATCGGACAGAGGTTCTTCAATCTCAGAAACAGCTGTTTCACTGGAGACATAAGAAGCTGTAAGTGTGATTTCAACCAAACAATCTACCGCTTATTTCTGAACACAGAAAGTATTAGAAACGCAGCATC
Organism: Schizopygopsis pylzovi; assembly: GCA_027422435.1. Lineage (NCBI taxonomy): Eukaryota > Metazoa > Chordata > Actinopteri > Cypriniformes > Cyprinidae > Schizopygopsis > Schizopygopsis pylzovi. The sequence goes on along the minus strand of CM049822.1, from coordinate 5,347,323 downwards.
CGGAAATAGAGACAAATACAATTATTTTGTAGTTTTAATGAGTTTATTATGTTGTGTGTTCGCTAGTTATAATAGAGAATCTGTCAATGCATCCCAACTTTAACATATTAGGTAGTAAATTAAACACAGTTTACATGAAAAATACTTAAATAACGGAGACAAAATTATATTTTTTTATACATGAGACAAAACATATGGGCTCATTGGTACCAAGCTGAAACAGAAACCAAGCATTATAAAGGGCTATTAAATGATAAACCCAACAATAAATACACGCAGAGCTGAGGACGATATTATTGACTGATGTTTTTTGTTCTTCCCTCCAGATCCTCCGGTCACCGTGTACGTGTATCCAGTGCTGGGGGTCGTTTTAACACTGCTGTTCATAACCATCGTCATTATGCTGTTAGTGAAGAAGTGGAAATCAGAAATGAAGACCAAAGTTGGCTCTATGGTCCAGCGTTTACTTGTAAGTTGCTTTTTGGCCTGTTCTTGATATTTATGTGCACCTTTTTCAGTAAAACATTGGTATAAATGGAATGCAACATTATGCAAATGCTTTATTTTACTATAATTAGCCTCTACTTGTCTATTTACATCAATGCTGCACATTCCTATTTACGCAAGACATATGCAAAAGGATCATATGTATTTACGAACTGAACCGTATTTGTAAATATGGGTAATTATGAAGACACTGTTTTGTAGTGCAAACAGTTTGACCGTTAACTGCACTTTATTCTTCTCGTTATTACTCTAAAGCCGCTAATCAACCTGCTATCCAAGATGGCGGCGCGTTCGGACGCAGCGGCTACTCCGGGTCCTAAAAACGGTGTTTTTATGTCTGTTAGTCTTGTCTCCTCGTCTTCAAACTGTCTGACTTTATTGAAAAATCAAAAGACAAACACCCGGAAACACATCTATGATCGCCAGAGCCTCCTGGATATCGACAATGTGTACAAACATCAGCTTTCACCGGCGACTACTGAGAAGCTACAAGGCCTCTGTCTGCTGCTGAAGCCGGACCCCGAGACCGCGGCCTCGCCTACTGATGCTACCCGCACAAAGCGGCGACGCCGGCGGTGTGAGAGGGGACAGAAGCGCGGCAAGCGTGGAGGTATTCGAGCTAGGCTAAGGGCTAATCCAACTAGTCCAGCAATTCCATCACTAATGCTCTCAAACGTTCGCTCTCTGGAAAACAAACTGGACTTAATTAAACTCAGCCGGTCTACACAGCATGAGACAAGGGATTGTTGTGTGTTTGTTTTCACTGAAACATGGCTTAACGACAACATCCCGGACTCCGCCATTCAGCTGCACGGACTAACCTGCTGCCGAGCGGACAGAGATTCATCACTGTCTGGTAAGACTCGCGGGGGTGGCTTGTGTGTGTATATCAACAAAGAATGGTGTAACAATGCAGCGGTATTATCAAAACACTGTTCATCGCTGGTGGAGTTTATGGTTGTGAAATGTCGACCGTTCTATCTGCCGCGGGAGTTCACGGCCATTGTTATTGTCGCGGTGTACATTCCTCCGTGTGCAAATGCTAAGGACGCGCTTCGTGAACTGTACAGCGCCATCAGCGAACAACAAACAAATAACCCCGACGGCTTTTTCATCATAGCCGGCGACTTCAACCACGCTAACTTAAAGACAGTTTTACCAAAGTTCTACCAACATGTGAACTTTGCAACAAGGGGAAATAACACACTGGACTTTGTTTACACAACAGTGAAACACGCATACAAAGCCGAACCCCGCCCCCACCTCGGATACTCGGACCACATCTCTGTTATGCTAATCCCAGCATACAGACCGCTTCTCAAACTGGCCAAACCGGTTCAAAAGCAGATCACGGTATGGCCAGACAATGCTACCTCAGCACTGCAGGACTGCTTCCAGGACACAGACTGGAACATGTTTAAAGAGGCGGCCACCTATAATAACCATACAGACCTGCAGGAATACACTGAAACTGTGACTGCTTACATCAAATACTGCATTGATGATGTGACAGTCACCAAGACCATCACCACACGTGCAAACCGGAAGCCATGGATGACAGCAGAGGTTCGTGGGCTGCTAAAAAACCAGAGATGAAGCGTTCAGATCAGGAGATAAAGCGGCCCTCAAAACAGCAAGAGCCAATCTGTCCCGTGGCATCAAAAATGCAAAACGGTTATATGGAAATAAAATCAATAATCAATTCACAAACAGCAGAGATACACGGAGCCTGTGGCAAGGCATTCAGACCATCACTGACTACAAGCCCCCGCCACAGGCCTGTGACGACGACACATCCCTCCCAGATGCACTCAACCACTTTTATTCACGGTTTGAAATGCAGAACAACACATCTGCACAAAAACTGCCCACACCTCCCAGCGACCAGGCACTCTGTCTGTCTCCAGCCGACGTAAGGAAGACCCTATCTAGGATTAACCCACGCAAGGCTGCGGGTCCTGACAATATACCTGGCCGCGTACTGAAAGACTGTGCTGAACAGCTGACAGATGTCCTAACAGATATCTTCAACATCTCGCTGAGCCAGGCAGTCATCCCCACATGTCTCAAATCCACGACAATCATACCGGTACCAAAAAAATCACCTGTGTCCTGTCTAAATGACTACCGTCCCATAGCACTGACTCCAATCATAATGAAGTGCTTTGAGAGGCTAGTCATGCACAACATCAAAACCAGCCTCCCCAACACACTCGATCCGCTCCAGTTTGCATACCGCCCAAACCGCTCTACGGATGATGCAATTTCCTCCACCCTCCACCTGGCTCTTACCCACCTAGAAAATAAAGACTCATATGTTAGAATGCTGTTCATCGACTTCAGCTCAGCATTCAACACAATAATCCCACAACAGCTCATCAATAAATTAAGCCTGCTGGGCCTCAACAACTCCCTCTGCAATTGGATCCTGGACTTTTTAACCGGAAGACCTCAGTCAGTTCGGGTCGGCCACAACACCTCGAGCACTACCACACTGAGCACAGGGGCCCCACAGGGCTGTGTGCTCAGCCCGCTGCTCTTCACGCTGCTGACCCACGACTGCACTGCCAAGTTCAGCTCCAACCACATCATCAAGTTCGCCGATGACACATCAGTGGTAGGTCTCATCAGCAACAACGATGAAACGCACTACAGAGAGGAAGTGGCACAGCTGGCTGAATGGTGTGGCGCTAACAACCTGTCCCTCAATGTGGAGAAGACAAAGGAGGTTGTGATGGACTTCAGGAGAAACTCTGTTGACCACCCCCCACTGACCATCGACACCTCGACTGTGGAGAGAGTCAGCAGCACTAAATTCCTGGGGGTGCACATCACAGAGGACCTCACCTGGACTACCAACACCAAGTCTATCTCCAAGAAGGCACAACAGCGCCTACACTTTCTCCGCCGGCTGAAAAGAGCAAGCCTCCCTCCACCCATCCTCACCACCTTCTACAGGGGTACCATTGAGAGCGTGCTGACCAGCTGCATCACTGTCTGGTACGGAAACTGCTGTGCAGCAGACCGCAAGACCCTCCAGCGGACAGTGAACACCGCTGCAAAAATCATTGGTGCCCCTCTCCCCTCCATCCTGGACATTTTCCTTACACGATGCTCCAGCAAAGCAAAAAGTATCGTGGAGGACCCCACCCACCCCTCCCACAGTCTCTTCCAGCTCCTACCCTCAGGTAGACGGTACCGGAGTATCAGAGCCCGCTCCGCCAGACTGCTCAACAGCTTTTTTCCCCAGGCTGTGAGAGCCCTGAACTCACATCACACCGCCCCTCTCTGAAACCCCAAACAAACCCCCCCCCCCCCCCCCCCCCCCCCCCCCTTACCACATCTCAGGAAAAAACTGTTAAACTTTTATCTCTGTGGAATTCAGGTGAGCGGGCCTGCACAAGCCACCTGTAGCAACACCTGTAGCAACACACACATGCACTAGACACTTTCCACACCATTGTGTGTCCAAATCCCACAAAAGACTGACTGTAATATACGACTGTAATGTATGTATGTTTACTGGCTCATGCACCACAAATCACCTTACACTGTTCCCCAGCAAACATATGGGCTCAATGGTACCAAGCTGAAACAGAAACCAAGCATTATAAAGGGCTATTAAATGATAAACCCAACAATAAATACACGCAGAGCTGAGTACGATAATATTGACTGATGTTTTTCATTCTTCCCTCCAGATCCTCCGGTCACCGTGTATCCTCCGGTCACCGTGTATCCTCCGGTCACCGTGTATCCAGTCACCGTGTATCCTCCGGTCACCGTGTACGTGTATCCAGTAATGGGGGTCGTTTTAACACTGCTGTTCATAACCATCATTATGCTGTTACTGAAGAAGTGCAACTCAGAAACGAAGAAGGTTTACTCTAAGTTCCAGCATTTCTTTGTAAGTTGCTTTTTGGCCTGTTCTTGATATTTATGTGCACCTTTTTCAGTAAAACATTGGTATAAATGGAATGCAACATTATGCAATTGAAAAATTATGTCTTTATTTTACTATAATTAGCCTCTACTTGTCTATTTACATCAATGCTGCACATTCCTATTTACGAAGACATAAAAGATGATCATATGTATTTACGAACTGAACCGTATTTGTAAATATGGGTAATTATGAAAGACACTGTTTTGTAGTGCAAACAGTTTGACCATTTACTGCTCTTTATTCTTCTCGTTATTACCCTAAAGCCGCTAATCAACTCTGAAGTCTCGCCCATAGGCTTCTGCATTGAAGAATAAGGTGCATAGAGTTGACTACTATCCATTTAATATGCCAGAAAATTATTTAAAATAACCATTCACCATCAGTGTTGTTAAATAAAACTATTAACATTTGCTTTTGGTCATTTAAAAATAAAAATGAAATATTAGTTGAAAATGTAAAACTTAAGAGTGAATTAAAAATGCCCTGGACGCTCACTGAAGTACTATAATTACTCAAATTAAAATAAAATATAAATACTACATTAAAACGAAATAACAAATGAAAATCTTAAAATGAAGTTGAACTAAAAATGCTGCCTTGGAAGCTCGCTAAAATAAAAAAAATAAAACTACATAAATAACAAACATTAAATGAAAAACTTAAACTAGAAAAGTAAAAAGTATGAATTAGAAATGTTGTATTGGAAAGAAAGTAGTAAAAAATGACTAAAACAGCAATAAAACTAAGCAGAAATATATCAACAATATAAAAATGCAAATGAAAAAGCACAAAATAAAACATTAAAAAACAAAAAATAAAATGTCTTGGACAGAATAAAAATTACTTAAAAAAATGTAGTTGAAGTACTAAAACTGAAATATATTAAATCTAAATAAAAGAATGAATGACGAGGTTGTCTGATGTTGTTGGGGTCTCAGTGTTCATGTTTTTGGGTAAAGCATGCTCTTAATTGGTCAGAAGTGTGTTTTATGTGAGCGTGTTACCCAGCAGCATTCCTGTACTGGGATGAGTGTCTGTAAACCGTCTCTTTCTGGTTTGGTAGAATTTCCCTTCACACTCGCCGGAAACACTGGATGTGGAGCCGGATAAATTTGAGCTGCATTTAATGCATATCGAACCGCCTGAGGACCCAAAAGAGCAAACCACGCTGATACCACCGTCCGATGACAAGGATGAGGGAAGCAGCGGCTCGGAAGATAACCGATCCTACGGGCCGAATAACCTTGATGAAGATGAGCGGAGCGACTCAGAATTTTACGACTGTCCACATGCCCCCAGACAGAGACAGTAGATGAGTCCTGGAGATAGTCAATGTTACGTACCCAAACTGCTTTTAGAGGTCTAGAAGTGAAGGAAAGTACCGTAAAGGCAGCAAAATCCCCGGACCTGTCGCCTAGATGTGTTTCGGGAACATGACCTGGCTGGGACGGGGCTGTTGGTACAGATACAAGCCCTCTCGTGACATCATGAATGGAGTTCCCCCTGGTTTTGTGCTTCGTGGCACAATGGAAAAACCTGTTTGGCGTTTGTCTTCATCACGACACTCCTTTAATTTGAACAGAAACTCCTCATACACTAGCTCAGGGCACTGTGCTATTCTCTTTCTTCTTGTTTGTTCATTACTACTACTATTTTGCTACATACTGTAGTTTTATCTAAGCGGACGGAGTTTTATCTCGTGGCCTTTGAACAGTTTTACTTTAAGTGCTGCTCGGGTCATGTGACTTCTCTCACGTCTCGTGGGATTTACCGGCATTACACAACAATTACTGTATGTGAAAAACACAACACCAAATATATCCTTACATGGCTTTGTTGAGTTGATTCCAGAAAAACACAGAATTACAGTAATTTTTGTAAAACAGTAAATGAATGTACATTTCTGTTCAGAAAGTTTGTGGTCAGTATGATTGCTTTTAAAGAAATGCTCCGGCAAACACAGACCGCTCCCCTAACATTAGTTTTTGGTTCCCGTTTGGTTATTTTTGGGGTTCTGGGAACCAAAAACGGTTAGCTGGGTAATATTTATTCAGCAAGGATGCAAGTATAATGCTGCTAAAATAAATGCTGTTCATTTGAACCGTCTGTGTTTATTAAAAACTACATTATCATGGTTTCTATAAAGATATGAAGCAGTACAACTGTTTTCAACATTGATCATAATCAGAAATACTTCTTGAGCAGCAAATCATCATATTATTATGATTTCTGAAGATCATGTGACTCTGTAGACTGGAGTAATGATGCTGAAAATACAGCTGCGCATCACTGCAATCAATTACATTTTACACTATAATCAAACAGAAAACTGTTATTTTAATATTTCTCAATATTACTGTTTTTATTTGTTAATCAAACAAACGGAAACGTGAGCAGAAGAGACTTTCACTGATCCCAAACCTTGAACAGAAGTGTTTTAGTTTCTACTAAACGTCTTTTAAAGACCGGATGTTTTTGTATGATCTCCGAGCTTTTATAAAACACTTCCAGCTTATATTTACTCAAACACACTGAGTACTCGCTCATACTCATTAACACAGAGCGTGATCTTCATGCTCACTCCACGATGAAAACAGGAACGATACATAATGATGGGATTTCCATCATGATGACCTGACGAGCCTCTTTATCAAGCTACAGGCGGATGATAGTTTGCATTAAGTTATATTGTGCCACTTGTAAAAACATCTGATTGTGTTTTTATGTAAACCGGATTGGGATTCTATGGAAAAATTGTACATATATAAAAAACTGATTGAAAACCTTTGAATATGATCAAATGTTTAATATTGTACAAACAAATATAACTGCTGAGTCATTAAGGAATAAACTCTTGTTTACTTTCAAACTTAGAACAGTTCCTGTAGATTCCATGTGTTATGTCTCCATGGCAACACCTTTCAGAAGCGCATGCTCGCTGCATGAGGCAAACAAACGAAGTTCTGGTCATTTTAACGATGCCATGTACTACTGACGTGTCTTCAGTGAGGTCCTACGAGAGCTTCAGGCCCTGAACGTTTGCTCTTAAATGAACCATCTGCTTCTCCTGCATCTGCTGCTCCTGTTTGAACGCCAGTTTGTTTGCTTTCTTCTCCGACCGTCTCTCCTAAAACAACAATGAATGAACACACAGGTGCTTTTTAGGAAGTTATACTCCTCTTCCAATGTGAGATTTGTGCTCATTTTATTATAAAATAAGACAACGTGAAGTGCCAGCACGACTAGCTAATGTCTAACAGGCAATAATCACAGAGATAACAGGTAGATAATCACAACATATACTGTGTTATATTAATATTGAGCATTATTTCCAGCATGACGCATCAGATTAGACTAAACGCTGCCGTCTGGAGGCCGTACGCACCTTCCTCTCCGTCTTGATGGCCTGTTTTCTGGCTCTCCTCTCCTCTGTGCTCTCGTCCTGTGAGCGGGGCTGCGTGGAGACTCGGGGCAGGTCCGAGTCGTTGATCCGCTCCATCCTCTCCACCTGTTTCCCCGTCAGGCCTCGTTTCGGCAGGACGTCCAGAGGAATCCCGGTCTTACTGGACACTTGGATCTGCTTGGGCTGCAAACACGTTTACATGATGCAGATGCGTTCACCCGAAGAAACTTGCTTTGCATTCGAGATCAATGCAGGATTCGAACCCATTACCTTGGTGTTGCATGCACCGTGCTGCACTGTTTGTATTAAGTGTCACGTCTCTTGGTGTTAAGGTGTTTTCAATCTCTAATAATGCTTATGTAACCCCATCCATCCTTATAAACAAATATGTTCTCCTCTAATTACCTCTGCAATGTGTTTTGGTCACGACATCGCATGCAAACTATTATAAAGAGCAAGTAAACATAACAGGTCTGTGTGCTTTATTAGTCAAACATTCGATTGATGAATCAGTGCATTAAAAGCCATCAACATGTTACTCATACGGTAGGTGTTATCTATCAAGATTAATATCAATACAAACTCACCGTTTGTTAGCTAAACTATGTCATAGCTTTATTGTTATACATGTAGCATGTTTGCTTGTGTCTCTGTGCTTTAGAGGAAAACTAGATTTGGTTCACATGTAAAATGGATGTGATTTGAATTGGAAATGTAACTCGCAGTGAATCTTTCCATCTTGATCTGTGTAATGAAAGGAGTAAATATGAAACCTGTAAGGCAGGTTTCTTCACCTTCGGGGGGTCCTGGATCAGTTTGGGCCGGTTGTAGAGGTTGGAGTATGTACCTGAGAGAGACAGATGAGAAGTATCATGATGAGAATAATCAGGACGTCGTATTTTGATACTGATCAAAAACTGTAATTTTGTAAAATATTATTATAACTGCTTTCTATTTTAATTCACTTTATAATGTAATGTATTCCTGTGATCAAAGCTGTATTTTCAGCATCATGACTCCAGTGTCACGTGATCTTCAGAAACTGAATGGATTCAGACTCACTGATGATGGTCTCACAGTCCCAGCGCTCTGCAGGCGGCTCAACCACCAGCGTCTCAATCTCCACCCCTTCATCATCCTCATCTTCCTCTTCTATCACCGAGGGCAGCTCTGCAGCACCCAGCTGATCTGGTTTCTGACATCTACACACACACACAGAGTGATGAGCTCTTCTGCTGTGATCTCTCTCTCTCACACACGCACACACGCACACGCACGGACACACACACGCACACGCACGGACACACACACACACGGACACATTCACGCACACACACACACACACACACACACACACACACACGGACACACTCACTCACGCACACACACACACACACACGCACGGACACGGACACATTCACGCACACACACACACACACACACGGACACACTCACTCACGCACACACACGGACACACACACACACTCTCTCGCTCTCTCACACACACACACACACACACGCACAGAGTGATGAGCTCTTCTGCTGTGATCTCTCTCTCTCACACGCACGGACACACTCACGCACACACACACACACACACACACACACACACTCACTCTTTGTCTTTCTGTATGAAGTAGTCTTTGATGAGCTCCTCCAGTCGCTTGCTGTCCGGTTCGATGTAGCCCTCCAGCTCTGCGTTATCCAGAGCGCCGATCTCGTCATCGTCAAACTGCTCGTAAAACTAGTCAACAAACAGACAATTACTGATTGCTTGCTGGTTGATAAAACAGTGTTATTATGAAATATTACCAGGGTTTGACATCAACACCTGCCAGATGCAGGTAAAATCAGCTGTGGTGGGTAACGCGGTCAAATCACTGGCCAATTTGTGGGCTATTTTGTAAATTATGTTCACTCATAAATTTCTTGGGCAAGTTCATTGAAGCCAAATATGTGCAGATTAAGTACTGAACTTGTGAGTCATCATGATATATTAAAAACAGCCTAATTGAGCAGCATCTGCGCATATCTAACCGACTTGAACCGTGATCTGCAATGCCCACTTTGTCCCATCCAGTGTGGACAGCCGCACGCTGTTGGTTTATTTCGGTCTCTTTTTTTTTGCTAGTAGAAGTTATGAATGGCTGGTAATTTAAAGGGGTCACGTGATGCTTTTTTAAAGATCATTATTTTGTGTATTTGGTGTAACAGAATATGTCGGCATGCTTTAATGTTCAAAAAACACATTTTTCAAATACTGTACATTATTGTAAGTCCTCTATGCCCCGCCTCTCTCAAACGCTTCGTTTTCTACAATTGATAAGTCTAATTGACTAATTGATAGTCAACTAAGTCCCTCCTTCCGACAAGCACAGTCCGCTCTGATTGGCCAGCTGACACAGAACATTGTGATTGGCCGAACACCACAAGCCGCGTCGGAAATGCAACGCCCCTTTCCATTATCACGAGCTTCAGCTTTCAAAATGAATTTAAAGAGTTCATAATGTCCTTAGTTTTACCATCGGTTCAAGCCTGAGAGGGGAACGGAGTCATGCGCCAGACACAGTGATGAAGCTCGTATGCGTTCACACACTAGCTGCGATTAAGACGATTTCTGACGAGCTGTACACTCCACTGTGATGTGACACTGTCTCTCACTCACACACACACACACACACACACACACACACACACACACACACACACACACACACACACACGCTGCGATTAAGACGATTTCTGACGAGCTGTACACTCCACTGTGATGTGACACTGTCTCTCGCTCTCTCACTCACACACACACACACACACGCTGCGATTAAGACGATTTCTGACGAGCTGTACACTCCACTGTGATGTGACACTGTCTCTCACACTCTCTCTCACACACACACACACACACACACACGCTGCGATTAAGACGATTTCTGACGAGCTGTACACTCCACTGTGATGTGACACTGTCTCTCGCTCTCTCACTCACACACACACACACACTGCGATTAAGACGATTTCTGACGAGCTGTACACTCCACTGTGATGTGACACTGTCTCTCGCTCTCTCACTCACACACACACACACACACACACACACACACACACACACCTGCGATTAAGACGATTTCTGACGAGCTGTACACTCCACTGTGATGTGACACTGTCTCTCGCTCTCTCTCTCACTCACTCACACACACACACACACACACACACACTCACACACACACATGCTGCGATTAAGACGATTTCTGACGAGCTGTACACTCCACTGTGATGTGACACTGTCTCTCGCTCTCTCTCACACACACACACACACATGCTGTGATTAAAATAGCAGATGTGCTGATGTGACCCCCTCTCTCTCTCTCTCACACACACACACACACACACAACAGTCAATAGCAAATACTTAAACGAATAACAAAAGAGTTGCTGATTAAGAAGCGCCAGATTGTCATAGTAAAGTCAGAATTACCTCCTCTCCTAGGTTCACCAAACGGTCATACATAAAATGCGTTGCTGTTCACAGCGTCTCCCTGACACGACCTCATCAACACTACTGCGGTTACTGAAACCACACCTTACGCAAATCTCCCCACATCGTGACGTAGACATGCGGGGCGTGTTTGAACGAGCCGTTTTAGGAGGCGTGGCAGAGTGTTAACTTTGATAAAGAATATCTCTTTGGGTTTGTAACTTCAGGGATCTGATCGATGCACAATCAGCTTGTAACACTACAAAGAGAAATAAAACTCACATCATATGTCCCCTTTAAAATTTTGTAGTCAAATTAGCCAGTGAGTAAAAAAACTTAAATTCAAACCCTGAAAAATAACTTTTGTATTGTAATATATATTAAAATGTAATTTATTCCTGTAATCAAAGCTGAATTTCTGCATCATGACTCCAGTCTCTATCTCATTGTTTGGTGACTTTTGCAACTACACTTGGCTGTGGCACTTTAAATGTGGCGAAATAATTTTTTCTGTGTTGTAGTGTGTGTCTATACTAAAGATGAATTTGCGCTCAATGTGGACAGGCACTACTAAGATCTGCCGACTGACCCTCTCGAAGCGGTCGTCCAGGAGCGTGAGCTGCTCGTTCCTCCTCATGACGGAAGACGTGAGCGAATACTCTGTGAAACGACTCTTCGTCTCGCAGTCGGCAAACATGAACTCTCTCCGGCCGCCTTCCCCGTCCTCTGACAGACCACCTTCTGAATCATAATCTTGCTCCTTGTCTTCATCTTCCTCATCCGCGTCCTCCCATTCATCATCATCATCATTTCCACTGAGGTCAAAAACAAAAAGGAGGTGATGGATTCTGATGTGGGCGGGGTTATGCAGATTCAAGCATTCACCCCATTGGTTAACTCACTTAATTTGCACACAACATCCAATCATCAACAAGCTATCAGGCAGATGCTAATCTTTTGTCAGTTTTACCCCATGACGTCATTGGCTTTGACGACGAAGTCATCTTCCAGCATGTTCTCTGGGTCGTCAAAATCAAAGTCCTCATCCAACGCAGCGACGATGTCAGGATCCATATCCAACCGCGGCCCTGGAGAGCAAGACGCAAAACTACATTTGCATTTGGCAGTGTCTTTCACTACAGGTCTTTTACGTAATCTTTTTTTATGAAAATATATTTATTTTTGTAAATCAAGGTCACATTGCCATTTACTATTGTTTGGTTTTGCCACTTATATGCATATATTTTAAAATTGAATTTTTTGCAGTGATGCAAAGCTGATTCAGCATCATTACTCCAATCACATGATCTTCAGAAATCACTATAATATGCTAATTCGCTGCTCTTATCATTATCAGTGATGAAAACAGTTGTGCTGCTTCATATTTTTGTGAAAACGAAGTTAAAATAAAAACAGATTTTTAATGTCTTTATAGACACTTGATTTATTGCATGCTTGATGAACAAAACTATTAATAAAAAAAAACACCATTAATCTTACTGAAACCAAACTATTGAACTGTATAGCATTAAAAAAAATATATATATATTAATGATAAAATAGAGTAGTCGTCCAACATGACCCATCCCTGTCCGAGGCCTTATTTTGGTTTTCTTCATGAATCAAGACAAAAGTAAAGTCAATGTTTGTTCTGCAGGTTTGTGAAAGACTGATTCTGATCTCACCTGAAACTGGAGCTGCTTTGTTTAATAAACCCACTTCCTCTTCAAACTCAGACGCGAACACAGACGAGGGCAGGTTGATGGAGGACGTCTGCATGTACGACAAACATCAGCATAACATTTACATTTATGCATTTAGCAGACGCTTTTATCCAAAGTGACCATTCAGGTTATACATTTCTTTGTCAGTATGTGTGTTCCCTGGGAATTGAACCCAACTGTTAACGCAATGCTCTACCACTGAGCCGAGGAACACTAAAACCTCAGCATGTCCTCAAAACACAAGCTTCATCAGCTGCAGGAGACACAACCGGACTATAATACTGTTTGTTGTCACCCTCACTCTAGCTGCACGCATGTTTAATAAAAATAACCACGTGTTTATCTAATAACACATTTAACATTTCAAACCTTTCGTGTCGTGGATCAAAATCATGATGAAATCAGGGATGTGTACACATTTCTGTCCCCTAATAATGCCTGCTTTTGATTAGCAAGTCACCAAACCTGATTCACAGCTGTGATGTAAACTTAAAGCTGATGGCTATTAATAAGAACTTACTCTATTTCATGTGTTCATTGGAAATATGTCAACACAAAAGAATTAACCCGAGCTGAAAGTCCTTCACCTAATTTGGTGTTTTTGTTTTGCCTTTTATAAATAGCGTATCAAGCGCTTGTCATGTAATATTACCACCAAATCCTGGAATCAATCTTTAGGTCAACTTGTTTTATTTCAACTAGCACAGGTTTAGATTTCGTTTTCAAATCGATTGATCGTGGGCCTTATTGATCTGAGCTTATGCACTCGATTTAGGATTGAAAAAAGAACATTTTGTTGATCATTTTGGCAATATTCACTCAAAAATGGTGCATAAGAAGCATTAGCTCAATAAATTCTTGAGTAATTGAATGAAAAGATTGAATCCAATATTTGGTGATGTACCATTACCAAAAAGAAAGTCATGCAGAATGACATGAGTGCGAGTATTTTGATTTTTGCGTGGACTTTTCTGGTGCAGTATACATGTTACACATTACACCACCAGTGCAGAATATCTAATAGTGATTTATGGAGGTCTAAAGGCGAATGCCTCACAGGGACGTGGTCGTCCTCTTCGTCCTGAGCAGGTTTTGGTTGTGCGTCTCTGCGGAAGCGAGGAGCAGAGACCAGCTCTGTGGGCGGGGGCGCCTCTCTCAGGTGCTGCAGGTAATTGTAGTCATCATCAAAAAACACTCCAAACTTGTGCTGTTCCTCCCGCCTCTTCTCCACCTCCACCTGCAGGAACAAATGCTAACTTCAGTGACACGGTCAGGGGTGATATCTGCATGTTATGACTGCGTAACACTGTAAAACCTGTCCGGTGGGTTTGTTGTACCTTGGCGGCGGGCAGAAGGACATGTTGAGGTGCTTTCTCGTCTGCAGCGAGCGGATCTTTCTGACTTCTGTGCACCAGGTGGAAGGACACGCCGTCCTTCTTACTGATGAAGGCCTTCTTCTTTCTGTGCGGCTGGAGACGGACAGATGCAGTGTTAACATTTGAGCTATATTGTAACTAGATTAACGACTTCCACACCCATTTTGAGACTTTTTTTCAAAAGTTTAGGGACCAATATAGCAACTTCTTGGACTAACCTTATCTAAGTTCTCATCTTTCCCACTGATTCATATTCATATTTATATAGATCAGTGAATTTGCCATTATTATGTCATCTAGTGACATTCAGATACCAGTTTAAGCTACTTTTAATTGAAAGCAGTATGCAACACTGGACAGATCACAACTATAATGCGCCAGCACACATATCTGTCATATTCTGTGACTGCAGGATCATTTTAGTCACGTTTGGGATCATTTTGTTTAATCTTTGTGTGTTTTGGGCATACATGCAGTATTACAACAAGACTGCCTGTGTCTTATTAAAACGTAACACACATAGATTTGTGATCAAAACTAAAGCATAAGTCTATTTTAGAAGACAGACTCTGTATTTCGTGTTTTAATGACAAAGTTATTTAAGTTATTGATTTTCACACTTACTGTATTCACTAGCCTGACAGCTAAATATATAAACAAGACTGAAGTTACTCACCATTCTTACGAGCTAATGTATTATCCGAGCGCTTGTATTTCAGGTATGAAGTGACTTTAATAGTATCAATGTTACGAAAAGTGAACAACGAAGAATCAAACAATGGAAGTTCTTCTGTCAGCTCGGAACACATGGACAACAGCGGCCATTTTTGGACTATACCATCTGGACTGACTGAAGGAGGAGCGATAGTCCTGGTTTAAAAATCTGTTATAAACAACGAGTTATTATTTACGTATATTTCTATTTACGTATATATCGATTTGTATATATATATATAATTTAAAATGTTATACTGAATCGGCTACCAGGCGCGACCGTTAGTTGAAGAAACACCCCTGTATTGGTTTTGGTTTAGTCTAAACGAGGCGAGGGACGTGACGTACTGATGATGACGTAAAGACGCTACCCTAAATCCACATTTCTGATAAATACATTTTATGGTTAACTTTTATAATCTAACACATTACATTAGCCTTTCTTTAATTTTAAGTAAGTATTTTTTCACTATATTTGAGTTTGAGTTTTCTTGTTGTCGCTGTTGAAGTGCCGGTTGTTCAATATAATGTTGAAAAATATTTGTTCAATATTTCTTATGGCTTTAGAATTAGTCTTGTTTGTTTTTATTTGGTTCATCTTAAGTCAGACAGAATGTAACAATAATATAAAAGGCATATGAATAATACTATAGATATACACATAACACATACATATAACATATATTAATTCAGATTAAGAAAAAATTAAATAACCAGGCATGCATAGTTATGTATTGAAATATATAAAGAAATTCAATTGTTAGTTTTAACGTAAAAGTGTACCCCTTTATATTCTATGTACGCTGATATGGTATGTTTATTTTTTGTTAATTCATTAATTTGCTTGCTTGATTTGTTGAAAATGTTTAATTTCATTAATCAGTAATACGTTGTCCGTTTAGTTCATTTATTTTCCTGGTGATGAATCAATGACAAAATGCTCAGACAAAAATTGTAAGATATTAAACAAATATGTTTATTATATATATTAGTTCTGGGACACTCCATCACAGCTTCTCAATAACAGTAGCCACAGTAATTGATAGTCATTAATATTCCTGATTTTGTTCATTTACTCATCCACCTTTCGTTTAGCAGCTCTGTGAATAATGCATCTGGCAATTATTACAAATTCTTGCAACACCCATAAAGGGTGAATATGCCTCAAATCCCAGACAAATCCCAGTAAATGTGCCATCAAGAACACAACACTGGAGAATGTGTTCACAAAATAATCATAGAAAAACGTTCAGGTAAATCTGTAGTGAGTACGAATGGGAAAGACCCCACAAACACGTGTTCAAACTGTTCAGCACAGCGCACTGCATCCGTCGCATTCCTGCTGGATTGTGATGCATCCTCATATGTTCATGGACAACATCAGGAACTGTGAAGAAATGAAGAAGTGTTCATAACTTTGCCTCGGCTGGACGTTAGAATGATTAAAAGGAGTAACACTACAAACTAAAACATGAAAGCAGCTCGAAATGCATTAAACAGGGATTTTGAAAGCAATATGTGCCTTAAAATGTTGCCTAAAGTTGCTAATAACTAGTTTACATTTTTGACCAATTGGGCAACTGTTGTAGTTCATGTATTGCAAAAAATACATGCAAAAAAATATTTACATTTACGAATTTACAAAAATGCTGTTTTACCTGCATCATGTTCAGATTGATAACTCCTTTCTTTTGCTGGTCTAAGGCCTGGAAAACTCCTGTAACGAGTCAAAAACTAGATTTAAACACCAGGTTTTATTTACACTCCCATGTTTTGAAACGTTCTGTATGTTAATAATAAAGAGATACACTGCAGTCCAACTCAAACGTAGAAATAAGTCTTCGACTTTTAGTGAATGCATCGTCAGAACGTACTGAACATGTTCTCCAGACGCACGATGCATGTCAGGTAATCATCAAAATCAATGTCAAAGTTGTCATCTGCAAACCGCAGACCCAGCAGCTGCAAAATCTTATTGTTCAGATTCATGCCTGAACGGAGAGAACACAAACAAGGTCAGATAAAGACTTGTGGTTAAAGTGCACGGTAATGATGCATGTGTACCTCAGATTAAAGACTGCTGTATTGGTAGGTGGCAGAACCATACAGGGCTAAACGTTGTATCGAAGCAAAGACAACACAGCTTAGTTCTTTTTGGGGAGGTTCGAGACATAGGATATAAGGAATGCTATTGGTCAAGCTCAAACGTAGAAATAAGTTCTTAACGCACTTCTTAGTATATGCAGCGTCTTTAGAACTACTGAACAGTTCTCGTATACTGCACGGTGCATGAAGAACCATACAAAATCAATTCAAAGTTGTCATCTGTCAAGCGGTGCAGACCCAGGCAGCTAAGGGGTCTGTATTGTTCAGACGGTGCTGAAGAGAGATACACACAACAGGTCTGATATGAGCTGTGCTGGTATAAGGGCAACGGTCAATGATCATCGTGTTCACCTGCAAGAACATAAGGCACTGTTGCAGCTTCTGTATAGGTATGCGGTGCCGAAGAACGATAACGGACGTAACAGGATCTGCATCTAGCGGTGCAGAACCATACTGCTTAACATCTGTTCTCTGGGTGAGGAACCTACAGGCTGAGACATATGCTGATATGGTAGCTGGAAGATGCCTAAATACAGAGCTTAACACGTAAATGTATCGTTGCTCGTGAACATACAGGGGAACCACTTCTGTATAGGCTATCGGTCCAAAGACCTTTGAAACTCACTGAAGAATATACAGGCATTACACGTTCTTATATGCAACGGTGCAGAAGAACCAACAGGAGTTAACATTCTGTAATATCAAAGAGCTTACAGGACTTTACAGGGTCTTATATGTGTAGCTACGAAGAACCATACAGGAGCTTAACAGGTTCTGTATATGGTAGCGGTGCCGAAGAACCATACAGGAGCTTAACAGGTTCTGTATATGGTAGCGGTGCCGAAGAACCATACAGGAGCTTAACAGGTTCTGTATATGGTAGCGGTGCTGAAGAACCATACAGGAGCTTAACGGGTTCTGTATATGGTAGCAGTGCCGAAGAACCATACAGGAGCTTAACAGGTTCTGTATATGGTAGCGGTGCCGAAGAACCATACAGGAGCTTAACGGGTTCTGTATATGGTAGCAGTGCCGAAGAACCATACAGGAGCTTAACGGGTTCTGTATATGGTAGCGGTGCTGAAGAACCATACAGGAGCTTAACGGTTCGTATATGGTAGCAGTGCCGAAGAACCATACAGGAGCTTAACAGGGTTCTGTATATGGTAGCGGTGCTGAAGAACCATACAGGAGCTTAACAGGTTCTGTATATGGTAGCGTGCGAAGAACCATACAGGAGCTTAACGGGTTCTGTATATGGTAGCGTGCCGAAGAACCATACAGGAGCTTAACGGGTTCTGTATATGGTAGCGGTGCTGAAGAACCATACAGGAGCTTAACATGTTCTGTATATGGTAGCGGTGCTGAAGAACCATACAGGAGCTTAACATGTTCTGTATATGGTAGCGGTGCTGAAGAACCATACAGGAGCTTAACAGGTTCTGTATATGGTAGCGGTGCTGAAGAACCATACAGGAGCTTAACAGGTTCTGTATATGGTAGCGGTGCCGAAGAACCATACAGGAGCTTAACGGGTTCTGTATATGGTAGCGGTGCTGAAGAACCATACAGGAGCTTAACGGGTTCTGTATATGGTAGCGGTGCTGAAGAACCATACAGGAGCTTAACAGGTTCTGTATATGGTAGCGGTGCTGAAGAACCATACAGGAGCTTAACAGGTTCTGTATATGGTAGCGGTGCTGAAGAACCATACAGGAGCTTAACAGGTTCTGTATATGGTAGCGGTGCTGAAGAACCATACAGGAGCTTAACAGGTTCTGTATATGGTAGCGGTGCTGAAGAACCATACAGGAGCTTAACGGGTTCTGTATATGGTAGCGGTGCTGAAGAACCATACAGGAGCTTAACAGGTTCTGTATATGGTAGCGGTGCTGAAGAACCATACAGGAGCTTAACGGGTTCTGTATATGGTAGCGGTGCCGAAGAACGGGCAAAAGAACCGCTGAAGAACCTAGATTTGATGCTATACAGGACCAAAAGTGGTTCCCCTATGATTACGAGCCAAATAACCACTTTTAGTGCTATATAGCACCATTTTTTTAGCGTGTACAGTAATTCACAATTACACCAGACGAGGGCGCGCTCGGTCTGTTTCGGGATTCCCAAACTTTTCCCAGCGTCACTCCTTTGTTAATGTTTCAATAATTTAATAACACATTCTACATTCATGGCTCTCTAATGTCGGTTAACGACGTGCAGGTAAACAAACACAATCTTTTTAATGTGCTTTTTTTATTGCTTTATTTTTTTTTTATTAGATTAATAATTTGACCTAAAATATTTATTTAGTGATCCCTAAGATTTTAGTTAATATTTCAATTATTTAATAACACACTGGCATGATTAAACATCTGCTCTTATGTCGGTTAATGGCCACATGATGTGCAGGTAAACAAATACGCTTTTTTATGGGGTTTGTTTGTGTCAAAAATTGCTTTGTATTATACATTTGTCTTTGTCTACAGTCATTCCCTACATGTTCAGGTACATCAGTAAATGTTGACGTGCATGTTGTCTGTTGACGTCGTCTTATTCTGTCGTCCTGACATCTTTTTCTCTGTTTTTACTGCCGTTTTCTTCTGTCATCACGACATTAGGACGACAGAATAAGATGACAGAGAAAAACAACAATAAGGATGACAGTAAAAACAGAGAAAAAGACGGCAGGACGACAGATTAAGACGACATACACGTCAACATATACTGATGTACCTGAACATGTAGGGAATGACTGTAGACAGACAAATGTATAATACAAAGCAGTCGACTCATTTTTGGCACAAATTGAACCCCATTCTTGATTGTTTTGATTTCAAAATTAATTGTTTACTTTAAGGTCACATTTTTAGGATTTCATTAAAGGGTTACTCCACCCAAAATTAAAATGTTGTCATTATTCACTTACCCGCATGTCGTTCCAACTCCGTAAAAGCTTAGTTCGTCTTCTGAACACAATTGAAGATATTTTAGATAAAAACCGGGAGGCTTGTGACTGTCCCATTGACTGCCAAGTAACTAACACTGTCGAGGTTCAGAAAATAATCAAAACGCATCGCCAGGGAAGTCCATCTGACATCAGTGGTTCAATCTGAATTTTATGAAGCGACGAGAATATTTTTGGTACGCAAAGAAAATACAAATAACGATTTTTTTTCAATAATTCGTCTCCTCTCATCACCGTAGCGCCATTTTGGATATTACCCACCGTACGCTCTTCTGCATCCGCCTCAATGCAAGGATAAGCTATTAACATTCAAATCAAAGCGTAAACACACGTAGCATTGAGGCGGATACAGAAGAGCGTACGCTACTTGGTAAGTGAATAATGACACATTGTCCTTTTTGTGGTGGAGTAACCCTTTGATTATCAGTTTGTCACCAATGTTTCATCAGCACCCTGTAGTTCGCTTCGGGAAACCCAGCAGTAGAGGTTTGACGGGAGTTTTGTGTTTCTCACCGATCCGGCGATCTGTTCAAACAGTCTCCTCAGGCCCTTCTCCTCATCGGTCTCCTGCTCAGGTGGGTTTGGCTTCGGTGGCTTCACAAATCAGACAGAAACAACATCAGTGCATGTGGAACTATTCATGTCCAGTGAACGAGTCTCTCCCAGCTCACAGCGAGACTATAGATGAGCCATGAACGACTCACCTCTGGCAGATCTGCTTTAATGGTGTTTCCCATCTCACTGCAAACACAAAACACGTTACACTGTATAAAAATAAATCTGCGGGATATAATGAGAATGTACTTAAGAAGAACTGACCACCATCTGACTCATACAGTATTCATAAATGAATAGTTCACTATAGTTATAATATGCTTATGGTTATATATTTAATGGACTGCCAGTGAAACGCATACACACACTAATTTAGTTGTGAATAATGCCTTTCATGTGGTTATATGACTTGTAGTGCATTACAATGCTATGAGTCAAACTACTTTCGTAGTATTTAAATGGTGCATGCATTTTTGGAGCTGCGTTATCATGAAAAGAGCAACATTTCTCCTTTTGTAATCATAGAAAAAATAACTGCATGAGTTTTGAAAGACATGAGTATATAATGACAGTATTTGCATGCACATACATGGCTCCAGCTTTGTTCTCGGAGAAGATCCGGATTAGGAAATCAGCCTCGCTGTGCGGCTTGAAGGTGGTGGGCACCAGCAGGTAGTTTCCCGGCGGCAGTCTGAAGCGCTCGGACACCTCCCTCATGTTGATGTAGGTACGGCTCCGGGCTTTAGAGGCGTTGTAGCGGAAAAAGTCCTTCCCCTGGTGGTCTAGATCATCAGGAGCCTAAGGGTACGGTAAGTGAGCAGGTCAGATTCAGTGGAGCAAGACGCACTACATGAAGTTCTCCAAACACAGTATTACATCTCGCTCACCTCATAAATGGCAAAGCCAATGGTCTCCATGTCAAGCCCCTCTTTCCTGAGCTGACGGCGGTTCTTCTGCATCAGCGCCACGATGATGCTGCACAGCTTGTCACCATCATCTGGATGCTCCAGACGAAGCTTAAACTGCGGGTTTGACCAGTATGTGTCTGAGAAGAGGAAATTAAGATCAAGAGGAATATAGGTCCAAGCGACTAAATAGTGAAAATGCTGGGCCTCGTGTATAAACAATAGCATGGATTAGCATGCAAGCTTGTATGATGAAATCTGTGGCGTTTGCTACCGACCGATGAAGTTCCTGCAGCCGCCAGCAGTGGAGCCCCTGATCCAGTTGCCCTCAAACAGATTCACTTCCCACTTCTTGCTAACGTCGTCTGACAGAGCATCTGCAGTCAGGTTACAGATCTCGATTTTACCGTAGTTGGCTTTGAAGTCCCCGAACTCCATCCTGCAACACAAGGCATGTTAGTTCACAGCACACATCTGAATGAGCTCGCTGAATCAGATCATCATGTGAAAGCCATTCTTTAAGAGCAATCAACCGGATACGAACGTATTCTCTTAAAGGGTTAGTTCACCCGAAAATGAAAATGCTGTCATTAATTACTCCCCCTGATGTCGTTCCAAACCTGTAAGACCTCCGTTCGTCTTCACAACACAGATTTTTAGATGATATCTGAGAGCTTTCGTTAGACGATCAAGGTCCAGAAAAGCACAGAGATGATCCACAAAGTAGTCCATGTGACATCAGTAGTTTTACAAAGCCACGAGAATACTTTTTGCACAAAGAAAACTAAAATAACGATTTTATTCCACATTTTTGTCTCTACTGTTTCTCAAACATCCTTCACTCAAGATACATTTGCTTGAGACGCAAAATAACTGAAGATATGAAGTCTGTGTTCAACGTCATCACCCTGGATCTGGATTAGAGATCGACCGATATATCGGTTTACCGATATTTTTCCCCATATTTAAGCATTTTACCATAATCGGATATCGGTTGTGAAAAAAAACGATAACCGATATTTCTTTTTTAAATTAGTCATATACACAATTATACAGAGTATAACCAGCAGTGAAATGTGTTCTCTGTATTTAACCCATCCAAGTGCACACACACAGTAGTGAACACACACACACACACACACTTAGAGCAGTGGACACACACACACACACACACACACACACGCGCACAAACACGCGTACACACACGCGCACACACACGCGCACACACCTGGAGCAGTGGACACACACACAGTAGTGAACACACACACACCTGGAGCAGTGGACACACACACACACACACACACACACACTTGAAGCAGTGGACACACACACACACACACACCTGGAGCAGTGGACACACACACACACACACACCTGGAGCAGTGGACACACACACACACACACACACCTGGAGCAGTGGACACACACACACACACACCGTACATACACACACACACCTGGAGCAGTGGACACACACACACACACACCTGGAGCAGTGGACACACACACACCTGGAGCAGTGGACACACACACACGCACCTGGAGCAGTGGACACACACACACACACACACACACACACCTGGAGCAGTGGACACACACACACCTGGAGCAGTGGACACACACACGCACCTGGAGCAGTGGACACACACACACACACACACACACACACCTGGAGCAGTGGACACACACACACACACACACACACACACACACACACACACACACGTGAAGCAGTGGACACACACACACACACACACCTGGAGCAGTGGACACACACACACACACACACACCTGGAGCAGTGGACACACACACACACACACACACGTGGAGCAGTGGGGACACACACACACACACCTGGAGCAGTGAACACACACACACCTGGAGCAGTGGACACACACACACCTGGAGCAGTGGACACACACTCACACACCCCTGGAGCAGTGGACACACACACACACTTGGAGCAGTGGACACACACACACACACCTGGAGCAGTGGACACACACACACACACCTGGAGCAGTGGACACACACACACACACACACACCCCTGGAGCAGTGGACACACACACACACACCTGGAGCAGTGGACACACACACACACACACACCTGGAGCAGTGGACACACACACACACACACCTAGAGCAGTGGACACACACACACACCTGGAGCAGTGGACACACACACACACACACACACACACACGTGGAGCAGTGGGGACACACACACACACACCTGGAGCAGTGAACACACACACACCTGGAGCAGTGGACACACACACACCTGGAGCAGTGGACACACACTCACACACCCCTGGAGCAGTGGACACACACACACACTTGGAGCAGTGGACACACACACACACACCTGGAGCAGTGGACACACACACACACACACACCCCTGGAGCAGTGGACACACACACACACACCTGGAGCAGTGGACACACACACACACACACCTGGAGCAGTGGACACACACACACACACACCTAGAGCAATGGACACACACACACACACCTGGAGCAGTGGACACACACACACACACACACACACACACACACACACACACACAGTTCACTCAGGAAATGCTCCAGCGCGACCACCGCATGTAACTTTATACAAGATTCACTCGTTTGAAACACACTAAATTATATTAACATTTACTATAGAACCATTATTTCGCCAATAAACATCTAAATAAATACATCTCTATAAATTAATGATTTATTATCTCCGCAAGCGATCGCAGTTTGAGTGTAGTTCTGTGTAAATAGATAAACCGCTGTCAGCAGTTTTCATAGACAATTTAGACAAAAACATTTTAATAATTCTGATAAAACAGTTAAGAAATGCAATAAAATACGATGTTTTGTTTGTTATAGCTTATTTCAATATTCCAGAGAATATTATTCAGTGAATTATTCTTCACTCTTTAGTCTATTAAACAGCTTATAAACCTAAAACTGTAGATTAAAATGAAGCTGATATGACTTCTGTCCTTTATTTTCTCCATTTGAATACATTAGACATTCTTATGCTTGTTGTTAATATCAGTGTTGCCGATTATGCTTTTTATAAATAAAATGTTTTATGATATGATAAATACAATTTTACATGAAAATGTTAATTTTCAACAGTTATACAGAGTATAACCAGCAGTGAAATGTGTTCTCTGATTTGACCATCCAAGTGCACAAACACAAACACACACACACACTTGGAGCAGTGGATACACACACAGACACACACCTGGAGCAGTGGACACACACACACACACACACACGGAGCAGTGGACACACACACACACACACACACACACCTGGAGCAGTGGACACACACACACACACACATACCTGGAGCAGTGGACACACACACAGACACACACTTGGAGCAGTGGACACACACACACACACACACACACACACACACACACTTGGAGCAATGGACACACACACACACGTGGAGCAGTGTTTTTGTTTGTTATAGCTTATTTCAATATTCCAGAGAATATTATTCAGTGAATTATTCTTCACTCTTTAGTCTATTAAACAGCGTTTAAACCTAAAACTGTAGATTATAATGAAGTTGATATAACTTCTGTCCTTTATTTTCTCCATTTGAAGACATTATTTTGCTTATTGTTAATATCAGTGTTGCTGATGATGCTTTTTATAAATAAAATGTTTATATTGTTGTAATTTGAAGATTACATTTTACATGAAAATGTTAATTTTCAACAGTTTTTTGTTGTTGTTAAGATGACTGAAAGAAGGAAAAACCAAAGCTTCACTCTGTTATTTATGTACTTTATAACAGTAAATAAATATCGGTTCTGCATATCGGTTATCGGGTACACATACAAATAATCTGTATCGGTTATAAAAAATCAATATCGGTCGATCACTAATCTGGATCAGCGCTTGCGTCATGTACTGTCCTGAACGCACATCCACAAGAGAAACAGTAGAGACGGAAATGTGGATTCGTTATTCAGAGAGCTCTCAGATATCATCTAAAATATCTTCATTAGTGTTCTGAAGATGAACGAAGGTCTTACGGGTTTGAAACTACATCAGAGGGAGTAATTAATGACAGAATTGGCTTTTTTGGGTGAACTAACCCTTTAACTCTCAAAGCCCGGTTTTTAATTATTACTTGATTGTACTACTGAGAACTTATTGGGATTGTATCTTTGTTTTGAAAGGCACCACCTAATAAAATGTATTATTATTATTATGATTATTACTCTAAATGTGATGGTCGTACACGTACCAGAACTCTCCGTCATCCAGAGAGTTGTGCAGCAGTCGTGTCTTCTCTGAGCGGTCAATAGTGCTCCATTCCCTGGAGCTGTAAAGAAAGACGAACGCAGAGCATCAATAATGAAATAATAACAAACAAGCTGCAACTGGGGAAGCCTGTGCCTGACATAATAAATGACTTGCACCTCCCTCAGAGCGCACAGACACAATGCAATAACACTATTATCTTGATGTTTGGGAACACAATGAGCTCTGTGAGGTAATTAAACCAATCATTTTAAATACACAATCTGTCAAGGCACAGAAGTCACAGAATGTTGTGCATCCATGAATTCATTCGGTGTTCGCATCATAGTTTATGATGTGCATGTTTTCTTCTTGAATTAAAAGGTTATCCGCCTCAATTGAGTTTAAGTGCATTTTTCAGCTTATTTCCGGCAATATCTCAGAAATCACATAAAAAAAATTATTGGTTGGAAACATAGATAATGACACAAAATGAGTATGATGTTTCTTATTGATTACTATTAGGGATGGGCATTTTAAGCAAAAGTAAAATTCGATAATCGCTGGGTATTATTCGATTATTATTCGAAAATCACACAGCACCCACCCACCCACACACACGCACACACACGCAAGCACGCACACACACGCACACACACACACACACACACACACACACACACGCACGCACGCACACACACACACACACACACACACACACACACGCACGCACGCACAGAGAGAGAGAGAGGGGGAGAGAGACCATCCAGGCTTTCAATCTGTATGATAAAAACTGTTTCATTAATTAGAGAATAGTCTATCTTAACCCAAGAAAATTAACGATTGTCAAGTATGAGTGCTGAAACATTAATATAACATAACTGAATGACGGCATTTATTAACAGAACAGTCCGTTGATTATTCACACAGAACAGAACACAACGCGGATGTACTGAAAGGAGTTGTCTTTCGCGCCCAAATGCTTTTTAACCACTTACATTTTTAAACAAACAAGGCTTAAAAACGCATGCAAATGATACAATTTAGTGACCACCTGCAGTGGCCCGATCTGGTAAGTGACAAATCCAAGCGTCCTTCACGCCATCGGACAGTCTTTATTGTCTGGTACATCTTTAGAAAATAATCGCACAACCTAATCGATATTCTATAATTAAATAGAATATTCGAAAATCGTGACCCATCCCTAATTACTATTATGTGTTTTTGATCATATTTAACAAATGGCCTTCATTCAAGTGTCCCCATTAGTGGACGCTTACTTGTCGCTCCAGGGGCCGTTCCACTCCACCTGACCCCAGGGGTTACGAACACGAATCAGCTGGACCTTTGATCCTCTGTAGCTGACCTGAGGAGACAAGCCGTGAGAGATAATAAACAGTGAATCAGTGAACTAAAAGAGATGAGGTGTGGTTACCTCCTCCACTCCAGTGATGGAGTAAGCGTGGCCTTTAACCAGACCAGTAGTGGTTTGTGCTTCGGATTCGGCAGAACTTGTGACCTTATGATATAAACACAAACATCTGGGGTTCAGGAACGACAGAATTTGATATTGATCTCGCTTTGAATCCAACAAAGCTTTGCTTACGTCGATGGAGCATCCGAGCATCGATCCTCTCTCCACGGCTTTCTTGAGGATGAGGAAGAGGTTCGTGGGGGCGTTCGCCGTCTCGTACATCTCGCCCACGCCACCCGTGAAGTCCTCCATCGCCTCCATGGTGCTTCCTCCTTTCAGGGATTCATAGCTGCCGTTTAACCTGAGAGAGAAGCACAGGAGATGACTGACTTACACAAACAGGTTTGACGGCTCAAAACTAGACACGACAGGACGTCAAGGCGTATCTTGTTTTGTAAACTCAAGTGCATACTTAGCATAGGCCTTCTCCAGAAGTGCACTCCAGAACTCAGTATTGTCAGCGGAGTGGACGAACACCAGCTTGTTCCTCACACACGGGAGTCGGTCGTCCACCACCACATCCATCCATTTATTATGCTGCCAGAACTGCACAACAAGACGAGTTTGGTGAGGGTTCGAGGTCATTGGGAAACTGTAGAGAGAGAGAGTTCAGAGAGTGGGACTCACCTGGAAATGGAAGATCCCAGCATAGCCGCGATCAAAGTCCTGGTCATGTGGTACGACCCTCTTTAGTGTGTCCTCATAGAGGGTCAGGGAGGCAATCGCTGCCAACAGCCAGCAGTCTCCTGTGTGGCCATACGTGAATAATATGATCAGTGTTAATGCATCACAGGTGTTCCTGTGGCTCAGTGGTTAGAGCATTGCATTAGCAGCGCAAAGGTTGTGGGTTCGATTCCCAGTGAACACATGTACTGACCAAACTAAAAATGTTTAACCTGAATGCACTGTAAGTCGCTTTGGATAAAAGCGTCTGCTAAATGCATAAATGTAATCACAGTGTTGAGGGTAATGAGTGAGTAACATAATCGGATTACTTTTCCAAGTAACTAGTAAAGTAATGCATTACATTTACATCAAAATATCTGAATTACTTTTTTAAGCAAGTAACGCAAGGTACTTTGTTTCCCATTTATTAACTGAAAACTCTTCCTACGGCTTGAGGCTTATTAATGGCGTGAAAAGGGCCCTTAACGTTGACAAAAATATAACTTTTGGGTAAGCGAGCCCAGCCCAGGAGACAAAAAGTAATGCAAAGGTAATGTAATGCACAATTAGTTACTTTTTCATGCAGTAATGCAATATTGCAATGTGAAGGATCACAAATGTTATTCTATGTTTGATTTGAATTCACGTCCTGACTAAGAGGTGTCGGGCAAGGCAAAGGTGCTTGAGATTGTTTCCTGACCATTTGGGCTTGGGACAGCTGTGCCTTTTGTAATGGTAAGATCAAGGAGTTAGACTACTGAGAGATTCAACCTTTGTTAGGTTTATTGGACCACGGGAAGGTTCCTGTAATTAACTAACGCCTCCCTCAGATGTTTGCTTTGTTTGATGTTTGTCTCCACCTCTAAGAATCCCTCCTCCAATTCTGTCTATAAGATACCCTGTAAAAATGACTTAGATGAGATCTTCGATGACTGCAGATAACAACACATGTCATAGAATAAAGAAATTCTGCTGACGATCGAATCCGAAGTCTCCTGGTCTTCTCTTCTGAGTTTTCTACTTTAGAAGAACAGAGTTTTCAACAGATGGTGCCGTGACCCGGATAGAGTTCCAGCTTTCTCACCTGAAAGATCTGCATCTTTTGGAATCCAGCGAAACTTCAAACTGAACAAGGATTCCCAGACTGAAATTTTCTCTCTGGTGAGTGCTGTCTCTAATCCGAAAGAACCTAAGACCAGTACAAATTTTTGTATCCTCTGTGCCGTCAGAGAAGAGTTAACATACATCTGTAGGGTTTTGTTTAACTAAAGGTTATCCTCTGTTTTCAGACAGGGAAGAGTTTATCCTCTGTTCTTGTAGGCAGGGAAGGTTATCCTCTGTTTTCAGGCAGGGAAGGTTGGCATTACGTGCTAATTTTTGGTTTATCCTCTGTTCTTTCAGGCAGGGAAGGTTAGCATTACGTGCTAATTTTTGGTTTATCCTCTGTTCTGTTCAGGCAGGGAAGATTTAGCATTACGTGCTAATATTTGTTATCCTCTGTTTTGGCAGGGAAGAATTGGTTATCCTCTGTTCATGCAGGGAAGATTAGCGTAAAGTGCTAGTGAATTGTGTTATCCTCTGCTTTGCCAGGGAAGGTTAACAATAGTTGATCTGTGTTAACAAGTGTACCCTCTGTTGATCAGAGAAGTTTTAGTGTTTTGATTGTGTGATAACAAAGAAACTCACAAAATGTTTAGAAAGAATGCTAGACTGATCCCCACAACTGAAAAAGGTGGTCTAGCGACTCCTTTGTGGTCAGATAGCGAATTCAAATCACTTTTAGGAGTGCAAATGAACATAATAGTCACTGAGAAAGTTAGACAAGAACTAACTCAGAAATATGAGATCCATCCAGACAAGACTTGGTCTGTAGATGAGTGTAAAAAGGTACTGGGAGCATGTATTCGCAAGAACAATGTGAAAGGCATTATCTGCTGCCACAGAGAATTTGGTTTAGCGCTCGCCACACAACAGTCTCAGCGTAACTCAGAGCTAGAGAAACAGAACAATGAACTCCGTGCTAGAATATACACTTTGACCAAGAAATTGAACCTCAAGAAAGAGGCAAAAACTGATGTGGAAGTAAGTCAGCCTGATAACTTTTCCCCTGATTTACAAGCGTTTTTTGAAACAGATGTAGCTCTCCAATCAGTAACTGATGTGCCTGTAAATTCCGTCCATGTGTGTGGGGCTAGGAGAAGATCTCAGGGGATTGAGGACACTGATAGTGTTCCTCTCAATTCTTCTGTGGTGCAAATACAAACTGCTGCCAAAGCTTTATGTCCTAAAGATATAGAGAGACTATCTCAGAGTTTACCGTCAGCACGCACACATTTTTCTGAATTTAGAAGAACATTGATCAGTAAAATGCGTCTTTATGACATGTCGTTGACAGAAGTCACGCAGCTGATGTCACAAATACTAACTGAATCTGAATTCAACAGTTTTGAATCTGCTGTCACTTCTGAACTACGAAATGCCAGTAAGGGTGATTTAAGAGAAGGTATTTTGAAAATCCTAAAGAATATCTTAGGACCCAAAATAGATTGGTCTAGAATTACTACCTGTGTGCAAAGGAAAGAAGAAACTGTGAGTGAATATACTGAGAGATTTTGTCAGTCAGCTGTAATCTACAGTGGAATTGTTGATGACCCTGAAAGTGTGCTAGATGACAAGGGACCCTTGGTTCGTATCTGGTCAGATGGCCTTGTAGCCGAATACAGAAAAGCTTTACCATTCTTAGATCTAACTTGGTCTAACAGAACTCTCAGAAGTAACCTAGACAGGTTAACTACATGGGAAAGAGATGCTGATGTCAAAGCAAAAGTAAGAGTAGCAGCAGCTACGTTTAACACAACGAAACAAGACAATAGATGGTCTAAAAGAGAAAGCAAATGCAAATACTGTGAAAAATTTGGACATTGGGAGAAAGAGTGTAGGAAGAAGTTGCAAGATAGTAAAAGAAATGCTATGCATAATTCTGCTCCTTCTCAGCCTGCACACAACCCTGAAGTAGTTCCGCCAGTGACCACTGAAACTATAGGACAGTTAGTTCAGGCTCTTCTAAGAGCACAACAAGACCAGGAAAAAAACTAATTATTGGGGCTGTGAGTAGCTACCTTTCCCCTGTAATCCAACACAATGACCAAAGAATTTTTGTGAAAGGTAGCATAAAAGAGAAAGAGATTGATTTTTTGCTTGATACAGGTGCAGAAATTACAGTAATTCCTACAAAATTGGCACAAGGTTTAAACATCCCATACAAGAAGACTAAACTTTGTTTAACTGGTGTAATAGGTGAAGATTCAGTTTTGTATGAAACTCCGCCCATAGAGGTACAATTTGGCCCAAAAACTCTGACTACAAAATTACTATGCGCTCCATTAAATACAGGTGCAATTTTAGGCATGGATCTTCTGAGACAAATAAATCTAACTTTAGACATGTCCTCAGAATCTACTAGCATAAAAATTTCCTCAGCACAGATTTCTACCAATAATGCAACCCCTCCCGAGTATGTTTTCTTACAGAATCATCCAATTTGGGCTAAAGACAAGGATGATTGTGGGTTGTTGACAGGTGTAGAACCAGTTAAATTGACAGGAACTCCACCTCCGGTCACCAAACAATATCCGATTAATAAGGAAGCTATACAGGGAATCAAACTTATTGTAGAAAATTTGCTGATGCAAGGAGTGCTAGTTAAAACCAACAGTCCATGTAATTCACCCATATGGCCCATCAAGAAATCTAATGGGACATGGAGACTTACAATAGACTACAGAGTAGCCAATAAACATATTGAAAAAATCACCCCCCTAGTGGCAGATCCATCTACAATTTGTAATGGCTTACCATTAGATTGTAAGATTTTTTCAGTAATTGATATGTCTAATGGATTCTTTTCTGTACCGTTGCACTCTGACAGCCAGCCATGGTTAGCTTTCACAGTTGACTATGAACAATACCAGTGGACACGATTGCCACAGGGATTTCAAAACTCCCCAACCATATATCATCAGGCTGTCAGACGTGATTTGTGTGACCCAGAATGTCCGGTAAAACAGTCCACTATGATCCAATATGTTGATGATATTTTGATTGCCTCAACAGATCATGAGGTACATCAAACTGAATTGGCATCATTGTTGGACTATTTGCATAAAAAAGGACACAAATGCAGCTTTCACAAAGCTCAAGTTGCTAAAAAGCAAGTCACATTTCTGGGTCAAACAATTGGTGCAGGAAATAGATCCATTACACAGGATCGAGCGGCTTCAGTCAAAGCCATACCTCCGCCTAATACCATTAAAACACTCCGCTCATTTTTAGGAACAACAGGTTATTGTAGACCTTGGATTGAAGACTATGCCTCGATGGCTCAGCCTCTCTATGATTTGTTGAAAGGCCATGGTAAAGATTCAGATACTGTTTGTATGGAAGAACTTCATCTCAAAGCTTTTAATGATTTGAAAAGAGCACTATGTCAAGCACCAGCATTAGGAATTGCCCAATCTGATAGACCCTTTGTGCTTTATGTCCATGAACACTTAGGCTTTATGACTGCATGTCTAATGCAAGATCATGGGGGCAGCTTACGCCCAATTCATTACTATTCCGGTAAACTTGACATAGTCGCTCAAGGTATGGGCCCATGCCTCAGAGCAGTACAGGCAGTTCATCTAGCGCTTCAGGCTTCATCAGGAATGGTGTTAGGTCAGACTGTAAACGTAAAATGCCCTCACACAGTGTCCGCACTAATGAATCAAGCAAAAGTCACTTCTGTCACCTCCTCCCGTTGGGGAAATTGGTTAGCAACTCTCACAGCCCCGAATATTGTTATACAGCGTGCACCAGTCACGAACCCATCCTCATGTATGATGTCTGCAATGACTGAATTTGTGTTAGAGGGTGAAGGCGAAATGACTCATGATTGTGTTACGCTTACATATGCAGCGACAAGTGAAATAGCAGAAACTCCCATAGAGAACGCAGAATTGGAGTTGTTTGTTGATGGTTCAGCTCAAGTTATTGAAGGTAACAGACGAGCAGGATATGCAGTAACTTCCACTACTGAAGTAGTTGCTTCAGGTCGTCTTCCAGATCATTTTTCAGCTCAAGCTGCAGAACTAGTAGCCTTAACTAGAGCATGCACGCTAGCTTCAGGATCGGTTGCAAATATCTACACAGATTCCAGGTATGCTTTTGGGGTAATTCATGATTTTGGTGTCATTTGGCAAACCAGAAAATTTCTAACTTCTGCTGGATCCCCCATTAAGCATGCTGGATTAGTGAAAGATTTAATGTTTGCCATGAAACTCCCAAAGAAATTAGCAGTGATCAAAGTGAAAGCACATCTCACAACTAATACTACGGAAGCTAAAGGTAATGCTCTTGCTGATGTAGCGGCTAAACAGGCTTGTTTCTATGCAACTGTACAAGTGTGTTCAGGTAGTACAGCACAGAAGATAATTCTACCTCCTGAATCAATCGTTGATCTGTATAAAGACGTTCCTCTATATGAAGCATGGACATGGTTAGACAAAGGAGCCACTGTGGATTCATCCGGCTGCTGGACCAAAGGGGGAAAGTATGTTGCTCCCGAATCACTGTTGCCATATTTGGCTCAACAAATACACAGTTTGGGTCATAGTGGTCCAGCAACGATGAATCACAGGTTCTCAAATCAATGGTGGAATCCAAAATTCAGAAACGCAGCCACTGAAACAGTCAAGAGATGTGTTACATGTCAGAAAAATAATGATGTACCAGCAGCCATTACACCAGCAGCACATACCCCAGCTCCACCAGGGCCATTTCGTCACCTGCAAGTTGATTACATATCGTTGCCCCCTTGTAAAGGAAAAACTGACGTTTTGGTAGTAATAGACAAGTTCTCAAGATGGGTAGAAGCTTATCCAACAGGGCGCGCTACAGCTGCACACACTGCTAAATGTCTTGTCACTGATTTCATTCCCAGATGGGGATTACCAGATTGCATTGACTCAGATCAAGGTACCCACTTCACAGGACAGGTAGTCAAGGAAGTGTCTAGAATGTTGAAGATTAAGTGGAACCTTCACTGCCCCTATAGGCCACAAGCATCAGGACAGGTTGAACGATCAAACAGAACAATCAAAACCAGGCTAAGCAAAATGCATCAGGAAGGAGTACCATGGGTTGAAGCACTGCCCGCAGTACTGTGTAGTATGAGAGCATCACCTAACAGATCAGTAGGACTGAGCCCTCATGAGATTATTACTGGACGCCCAATGCAGATGCCAGGTGTGATTGATCTTAGAAATGCTGATGTGCACATTGCTTCAGATGCCCTGATCGCTTACTGTGAAAACCTCACAAAGGCAGTGCAGAGTGCCAAAGAGAGAGTTGAGTCGTGTTGGCAGACTCCACCAGAAGGTGGACACACAATCGTCCCAGGTCAATGGGTCATGATAAAGACATTCAAAAACAAGCCATTAGAGCCTAAGTGGTACGGACCACATCAAGTGATGTTGATTACAGCAGCTGCAGTATTGTGTCAGGGAAGGAAAACTTGGACTCATGTGTCACATATTAAGGTTGTTCCTCCCCCTGCAGGGATAGGATAGGGCAGACACAAGAACCAGTGAGGAGCCCAGGGAAGAACCGAAAGCAACAGGCTTCGGGGGCCAACCCTGAGGTGAAGATTTCCTCATAGGCCTTTCCCCTCCATTAGTCCATCCTTTCCTCACTGTTCTTTAGGTGTCGCAGGAATTAAGAAATAGGGAAAGAAGGAACAACCATAGCAGACTATATTTTGAACAGAGGATACAACCCTAATGTATGCAGACTCTACAAATACTGCTCTGTGCCGTTAGTTCTCTCTTGTTTGTGTTTCTTTCTTCCTCTGTGCAGATACCATTTGATGGCTGTCCTGAGATCCATATGCACCACCCTTCTCACCTGCGGATAAAGCCACAACCTCTAGAAAACAACTAGACCCATCGCCGAGCCAACTATCACACAAGAAAAAGAAAAAAAAATACACAACGCAGAGACTCACATACGGGAACTTCAGTCATCCATCAACATGATCAAGATTTTCGTACTATTAACCATCATGGACATCACGCAAAGTGTAGACCCCAGAAACAACATATTCGTAGAGCTGATGAATATGTCAAGAAATGCCTTGTTTGCTGGAAAGAATGTTTGCATGCCGCACGCACCTTCAGTAGGAGCAGGAATCCCATGGGTGGCACACCCTATCTCCAAATGTGACACGTGTACCTTATTCGATCATCATACCAGTGGATTACACAACAAGGATACATGTCACAACGTAACAATTCCTCCAGCTTCGTCGTGTTGCATTCCTGGACTACCATCCTGCAACCTAACTTCAGCTACTCCCATCATGACAGATCTACTCATGCCAAGGATGTTCTATTGGTGCATGGAAAATCATGCTCCAGCATCGACTACACTGGGTGAAATTCCTCGTGAACGTTGCAGCTTTGTGATTGAAAGAAGAACCGAATTCGATGTGTACGTTACTACATCAGATACGAAAGAGGAGAATGATTTAAAAGAGTGTCTCTACGGGAACCCATCCCTACCGAAACTTTTTGCCATAAATCAGTGGTGTATGATTCCTCCACCGACTGGCACTTTGTGGTTATGTGGGACTTCTGTCTACAGCATCCTACCCAGCCAATTCAATGGCAGGTGCACCCTGGTTTATGTCCTACCAGCCATCAGAGAAAATACACACTCCACCTCAAGTTCTCCACATCTACAAAATTCAGCTTCTACCAACAAAGATGGCTGCATTCCAGGACTCACTTGTGTACAAACGTGGTGGTCAAGAACTCTTGGAGCATTAATCCCATCGTATGGTGTCATGCAGGCTCTCGATCAAGTCAGAAGCCTGTCGGATTCTGTACAGAAATTGGCCAATGATACGGTTTTGGCCCTGGGCAACATCAAGGACACTCTTGCCTCGCACAAGATGATGATCTTACAGAACAGAGTGGCCTTGGATTACATTCTTGCAACACAAGGGGGAGCCTGTACCATTATCGGTCCTGAATGCTGCACCGGGTTAATGGATCCAACAGAGAACTTGAACAAAATCCAACAAGACATTCTTGGTCTTTCAGAAAAATTACGCCAGATGACTGAAGATAATTCTTCATGGTTCGGAAACTTGTTAGGTAAACCCTGGCTGTGGATCAAGGAAATAGCAATTCTGCTGTTGTTTCTCCTACTTGCGTACTATCTATGCATCCACAGTATCAAGTGTTTCTGTCAGCAAATGACGCCCGCCTCTCACAAGGAAATGACAGTTCCAACCAGAAAAGATTATTACCCGTAAAATCTTCACGGACCCTAATTGCATGTTTTGTTTCTGTGTCAGCATGCAATTACATATAAGCAACACAGAACATGTACAATGTGCCTGTAACGATTACAAGTTACAAGAATTAACTTTTAAGTGTCTAAATTTGTATTTTTGTGAGAGTTATTAGAACTCTCAAAGAGGGGATTGAAGGATCACAAATGTTATTCTATGTTTGATTTGAATTCACGTCCTGACTAAGAGGTGTCGGGCAAGGCAAAGGTGCTTGAGATTGTTTCCTGACCATTTGGGCTTGGGACAGCTGTGCCTTTTGTAATGGTAAGATCAAGGAGTTAGACTACTGAGAGATTCAACCTTTGTTAGGTTTATTGGACCACGGGAAGGTTCCTGTAATTAACTAACGCCTCCCTCAGATGTTTGCTTTGTTTGATGTTTGTCTCCACCTCTAAGAATCCCTCCTCCAATTCTGTCTATAAGATACCCTGTAAAAATGACTTAGATGAGATCTTCGATGACTGCAGATAACAACACATGTCATAGAATAAAGAAATTCTGCTGACGATCGAATCCGAAGTCTCCTGGTCTTCTCTTCTGAGTTTTCTACTTTAGAAGAACAGAGTTTTCAACAAATGCATCACTTTTCTAAGTAAAACTCCCCAACACTGATCCATTATTTTATTCTGTGGAAGTGTTTTGCTCAGATTAGCGTTTCATTTAGTCATAAAACACTTGAGTAACCTGTAACGACTGGAAAACATACCCAGCTGCCCCTGACAGATGTCTGTCCTGGTGGCTCCTCCGGTGATGAATTTAGGGTCTTCACAGATTTCCTGAATTTGAACAAATTCAACAAAATATCAGTCAGTCGAATCAAATAATGTCCATACGTTATGCTGTCCCTCTATCTATCATCCATCTTGCAGATTTTCTGTAGAGATTAGAGAAAAATATATAAATCGATCAAATAACATCCACCTGTCATGCTATCTATCATCCATCCATGGATGCAATAATGACAGAAGAGCTGGATACTGCAGGTATTTGACATTTTTACAGATATTTTCACATGATCTGCCGTTACTGTAGCTCTGAAGTGTTTGATTAGAGACAGAGGGAGATGTGTGAACGCCCATGATGCCTGCGTGAGGTGTGTTCACATTCTAACACAAGCCCACACTCTTCACACGCTGCATATCTAAGGTCGCTCTGCAGGAACGCCCTGGAATGAAATGCAGTTGTAGTTGGATTCAACGGTCCTTAAAGTTTTACAAGCGTGAAGGAGGGTGTGGAGCATCTTAGATCATTTGTCATAACTACTGGCAACCTGTGCTTTAACTCAACCCAGTAGTCTATTTCCAACTAAATAAAACCTACATCCACTTTCAAATCACTCGAGACTAAATAAACAATGAATTCCGTGCATGCAAAAAATTCCACCGGCATCAGTGCCAAAGTCATATTATAAAACATGCAAACTGCACAAAGTTAGAAGTCGTGTGTCATCAAAAATGCTGTTAATGTTGCGTAATAATACACACTCTTAAAATAAAGGTGCTTCACGATGCCATAGACAAACCTTTTCGGCTAAATGGTTCCTTAAAGAACCGTTTACAACAATAGTTATTTGTGGCGAAAGGTTCTTCATATTATAAAAAGGTAAGAGATGGTTCACCCACAATTCCCTCCGTGGTGCCAATTTATATGAAAGACAAACATTTAGGATAATCCACGACACTATGAGATCTTGCTCCATCAAATCCAGGTGTTTGTCATGTGATTTGTTTGGTATTTCAGTAACTTATTAAAGTCAAAAGTGAATAAATGTGTCAGATTACCCAATTCATCCTACTCTCATTACTGCATGTACCTTATCCAGGAGTCAAAAAATGTCCTCCGGCATACTTCAGGTCACTTACCCGCGGTCTCTTCCATTCAAAGTTAACCGGGACCCTCTGGCTGAAGAACAGCGAGTCGTCCACGGCTGGGAAATCTGGATCCTCAAACAGCTTCCCCTTTTGCAAACACTCCAGCCGGATCTGCTCAAACGTCTTCCCGTCCGCCTGTGTGCTGTTCACTAGGGTCGCCTGCGCAGAACCACTCGGCAGAGTCACGCTGTAGGGCATCTTCAAACCAGCTCCAAAACCTCAGACGGGACACTGTCTGGAGCTGCGAGCTTGTGTGTTGAGATGAATCCAGCCACTGGCCGACAGACCGGCTCGTCTGGTTAGCGTCACACCCATCAACAGCAGAACTGGTTTGGGTGAGAGCAGCCACACCTGTGTGGATCGGATCCTGCTTGAGGACTTATCTACCGTATCACAAATAAGATCCAGACAGCCATGAGATGTTACAAAAATATATTTACAGTATCAGAACGATGCAGAAACATTTCTTCGAAGGACCTAAACAATACAAAAGTCATTCACTGTTAAAGACAAACATCCCATGATTGACACAGGAACACAAAAAGGAAGATTCAAACGGAGATACTTGACTTGCTTCATACAAGTGCAAGGTTACAAAATCAGATTCAGGAAACACATCATTCAGTCCATCCACGAGTTACGCTGTTCAACAGGCTACAAGCCGTGGCATTTATATGAATCTTTTTCTGTTGCAGTAGAACTAAACTCAATCCCTCGTGATTAGAGGAATAGAAACTAGGATGAAGGCATTGACCGCTCCATCAGGACTGTTTTCTGGCTTCCAGGAGAACAGTGCTAGACGCGCTTACCTTTATAAACATGGGCCATCAACAAACAACAGAAATGAGCCGAACTGAAAAATACAGACATGGACCTAACTTTTTCAGAATATTTACATGTTTATGAAAACAGCAGGCTACAGCTTTAATGTTCTTTAGAGGCATACAACACACATCATCACAAAAATGACCCAAAACATCAACACTCGCACTTTATAAAACACAACGGGTGAATCTCACGAAAACACATCAAGAGCGTGTCCAGACCATATTTCACCAAGAACAACAAAACATATTCTGGTCAAAGAAAATAAAGCCTATTAACATGACATTTTTATGACAATTATCACCTAGATTCTTATTGTAATGCCAATAATAATAATAATAATAATGATGAAAATCAAGGTAGTATTTGTTGTCTTTCCTTTAATAAGATAAAAATGCTGTAAATTATGAATTTATAAGTAGTATTTGTTTAACTACATTTTCATTTTAATTAATTCATAGTATTACACCAATGATATTACTGTCAAATTGTTATTGCAAAACGTCTATTAAAGAAACGGTGAATCTTGTGCCCCTAATTATTTAGATGAATCAACATAAATTAAGGGCAATACAACAAATACCACCTTATCAT
Source organism: Schizopygopsis pylzovi (assembly GCA_027422435.1). Taxonomy (NCBI): domain Eukaryota; kingdom Metazoa; phylum Chordata; class Actinopteri; order Cypriniformes; family Cyprinidae; genus Schizopygopsis; species Schizopygopsis pylzovi. The sequence goes on along the minus strand of CM049822.1, from coordinate 5,307,552 downwards.
TCAAATAGTATCTCATTGTATTTTGTGCATTACAGTAATAAGAAGTTAGGTGAAGGTTTGTCATAATGTCACCGTGCCAAAAAATATGGAGCTAAATGGCTTAATTTTACTAATCGGATGAATTCAGATCAACTGGATGTGTTCGGTGACCAATTATTCTGAATCAACTCGAATTATTTAATCAGATTTTGGGGTGAAATATGACCCGGGGGTGTTTTGTTGAGACTGACCCCACACACTCTCACTGCTCCTGTTTCTCCAGCGCCGTGCCCGTCACCAGCAGCAGGTTACAGGCCATGAACTGCACGTTGAGGATGCTGCTAGTGCTGCCCGTGTACTGTCCGATCAGCTCGCTGCTGGAGCCGTCGCTGGGGGCGCTGCCGTGGGCGCTGCGTACGTCCCACACCCGCACAGAGTTGTCCATGGAGGCGGAGGCCACCAGACTGCTGTCCTGACTGAAGGAGAGGCTGGTGATGCTGTCGCTGTGACCCCGCAGGTCCTTGAACAGGCTGCCGGACGCCAGGTCCCACAGCTTCAGTCTCTGGTCCTCTCCGGCCGAGGCCAGGTACTTGCCGTTGGGCGAGAAGGCGAGCGACAGCACGGGCCCACGGTGCCCGGTGAACAGCCTCACAGACGCCCCCTGCTGCGTGCTCCACAGCCGCACGGTTTTATCCGTGGAGCCGGTGGCCACGTAGTTGGAGTTGGGGTGGAATTTGACGCAGTCGACGTCGGAGAGGTGTCCGGCGTACAGACGCAGCGGATAGGTGCGCGCGAAGCTCCAGAGGCGCGCGGTGCGGTCGTGGGACGCCGTGGAGAAGTAGAGGCTGCAGGGACTGACGTCCACGTCCCAGACGGGGTAGGCGTGGCCACGGTACAGGACGGTGTTCGTGAAGCTGTTCAGATCCCAGAAGCGCACGGTGGAGTCCTCCGAACAGGACAGCAGGCCGGAGCCGTCCGTCAGGAACGCCGTGCGGTACACGGGGCCGCTGTGAGCGCGCAGGGTCTTTATCTCACTGCCCGAGGCGTCCTCGTCATCTGCCTGATTACAAACACAGACACAGCTCAAAAACTCAAGATGGACGGAAACACTTTAAACCACCTAAAAATGAGCATGATATAATAGCAAATATGTGACCCTGGACCACGAAACCAGTCATAAGGGTCAAGTTTTTTACATAATCTGATAAATAATCTTTTCATTGATGTATGGTTTGTTATGATAGGACAATATTTGGCTGAGATACAAGTATTTGAAAATCTGGAATCTGAGGGTGCAAAAAAATAATCTAAATATTGAGAAAATCATATTTAAAATTGTCCAAATTAAGGTTTTAGCAATGCATATATATTTCTAATCAAGAATTAAGTTTTGACATTTATGGTAGGACATTTACAAAATAACTTCATGGAAAATAATCTTTAATATCCTAATGATTTTGGCATAAAAGAAAAATCTATGATTTTGACACACAATATATTTTTGGCTATTTCTAGAAATATACCCGTGTGATTATGACTGGTTTTGTGCTCCAGGGTCACACATAGTAGAAGAGTATCGATATTGCTGTACAATTAATCAGATTTTTGACCAATTAATGCAATATATTTACAACATGTTTGATTTTATGTTGATATAAAAATAACATGAAATAGAAATTAAACAATTATTTAAATATTTGTTTTTAAGTCAAATATTTGTTGGTTGTACTCAAAAATGTCCCAAAATCTCTGTGCCATCATCCAAGGTTTAAAATCTTCCCATATTTATGTATACAAATATGCTTATTTATTAGCATTTAAATATATTTTAATAATTTATAAAATATTTAATAAAGAGAAAAAAACTGTTAATTTACTGTAACATATGATAATTAATCTCCTGGACAAAGACTGGTTAAAATGAGGGTTTATTAGAATAATATACAAATAATTAATTAAATGTAAAATAATGTATTTTATTGGGAAACATCCAGGTGTATTATATTAATGGGCTTTGTGCACTTGATTATTTTATTGATTACTTTGATATTTAAATCAAATATAAATTAAAAGCAGTAAACAAATACTCCCATGATGAAAAAACTTTACCATTTAAATATCTCATTGTATTTTTTGCATTACAGTATTGAGGGTTTATCAGTTATTACTATTAGTTATGCAAGAAAATGTTTTGCTATCGACTAACATGCAAGTTTATATTAGTGTAAAATTAAATCAATAAAATATTGTTCATTTAAGTTAATGTGCATTATAAATTACAACGTATTACACTTCTGTTTGAAAACACTCTTTGATTCATAATAAAATCCTTGTAACATATTTCAGAGCAAACAAATAGACACATACTGAAACCCATCAAAAGAATGAAACCGGTCCAGATCTGTAATTTCTCTTGTGAATGTGAATATCCATCAGCTGCCTAAAACGCGAGACGCTCACCTCCTCCTCCAGCAGGTCACAGGCCAGTCTTATCTGAGACACGTCGGTCCTGTGCGGTCCCGCCTTCAGCTTCCTGGCCCGCAGACTCCACAGCTTGACGGCCGAGTTATCGAAGCCGGCCGCCAGCAGACGGCTGTCCGCAGACACCTCGGCCGTGTTCAGCAGCTGATCCGTGTGCTGGAAGGCGTAGAAGCAGACGGTGGTGAGCGAAGGCGGACCTTCCCGTACGCGCTTTATACAGTCCTGCAGCGCCTCCAGCGCCGCCTCGCTCTGAGGTAACCCGGCCGTGACCTCCACACGCTCCGCCCCCTCCGCCCCGTCCACCGCAGCAGAGGAGGAGGAGGTCGTGCTTCCCGCTCCTGCACCGTACAGCTGGTAGTCGGTTCGGCGCGCTGCTGTCACCTCCACCTAAGAAGACAACAGCAGAGGAATGACTGATTACAAAGAAGACAAAGACTCTGCAGGTGAACTGGTTTTCGCTCCCTCGCTGTATCGAGTGGTTTGTGATTCGGAAGGCGTTGTGTTTCACCTGCACGTGTGTGCTGAGCGCCCAGCAGATGGCGCTGTTGTCGTCGCTCTGCAGGTAACGCAGCAGGTAGCTGTACGCTTGATCCGTCAGGTGCACCACATACTTGTGATCCAGGAGCGAGCACAGTTTAGGGTTTGAGGTCACATCCTGGAAGAACAAAGAAAAGTGTCAGCATGCTGAGAGAGTGACAGCTTCCTTGCTGCTGCATCCCACAATGCATTGCTCCTGATATTAACCGTGTGACAAATGAATTGAAGTTTAATTTGTTCAGCACCATTAGCTACTACAGCTATATTAACAGTGAGAGAGAAGTGAAAAAAATATCAGGCAAATCATTTGTTTAAATTATATATTTATATTAGCGCTGGAAAACGATTAATCGCATCTAAAATTAAAGTTTTATTTACATAATATATGTGCATGTACTGTGTATATTTATTATGTGTATATATATGTGCAAACACATGAATGTATAAACTTAAGAAAAATATTATATGTTTATATATTAAATCTATAATACTTTATATTTTTTTCCTTTGAATTTCATAATTTTTTATATTTTAATTTACCTAAATTATTACTTCTATTTATTTGCAAATTTGCTTTTTGACTTGTATACATAATTATAACTTGTGTATATCAAAATTCATGTGTATAAAAACAAATAATATAAGTCAATAAAGTCAAATTATAAAGACAATATAAATAATAATATAATTAAATAAGTAAATTAGTTTTATCTACATATTTAGAAAGTGCTATTATTTTTATTAATATAAGTATGTATATACGTATATAAATATGTATGTGTACAATAATGTTTATATTTAATCAACTAAATTGTTAATTTATCGATTACAGTTCTTTTTAAAAACTTGACTTGTTTTAATAAGTGAATAATATAAATGTAATAACTGTACATCACTCCACATGATGGGTCATGTGACAGCGTTTATTGTGCCATAATTCCCAATGCTATGATAATTATGTTTTCAAAAATGATATGTAGTATGCAGTGTGCACTACAAAGCATTCAGAAAGTAGTACACTAGTATTTCATTCCATGGGTTTCTCTCTCTTCCTAACAAACACAAGAAGCCGTTTCAGTGATGATGCAACCATTTAGAGCAGAAGCTGTGCATCCTTTATTGATGCACTCACATCAGTGCCACAGAGAATGATAGGAGATTCAGTTCGGTCAGTCTCATCATAAGACATAGATTGTAACAGTAACTGACCTGAGGTGTAACGGCTCCTCGTAGCAGGTCTACGATCGCTTTCTGCTCAGGGTCCTGCTGGAAGAACGAGTGGAAGCGACTGTAGAACGAGTCTACCGCCCCCTTCAGGCCACAGCGGGCCATGTCCAGGTGCAGGTAGAGGAAGAGCGGGAACAAGACGCCGCTCACCTCCGTCACTGACGGTGCTTCTGCATCTGAAACACAGGAGACGGATGTTAAAGCCA
>CM049822.1:5248122-5298122 GCA_027422435.1 Schizopygopsis pylzovi | reverse complement strand
CAGATCTCCGTGAAGGTGGAGGCGTCCAGCTGGGCGTGGATGGTTTGTGGAGAACGGCTGATCATCTGGAAAGTGTCTCAGACGTCTGTGGCAAAGGTTAGACAGAGGCACGGTTGCTTGGAGCTGAATTCGCTGTCAAACGTTGCTGTACAGACGCTGTGCTCTTGCTGTCATTGCAGCTGTCGGTGTGTAAAGACCTCCAGCTGCCCTCCAGTGAGTTTGCGTACAGCGCTGATCTCATCTCCATCACCTCCTCCGGTCCACTCGAGTGTGCACCTGCTCAGGTGAGCGCATGCGTCTCTGAACCAGAGCATGAGAGCGGAGCGGTGTGATGCTCGGCTCAATAGTCCTCTTTGTGTGTGTGCGCTCCGCTCACTCGCTCAGCACTAAACCAAATCCCGCTCAGATCACGCTCTCACATTAAATGTCTCCAGTAGGCCTATTTTTCCCAGTTTATAATGAAATTATTGACTAAATGTCTCAATTAAAGCAGTAGTCCGATAAGAAACGGTTATGTTTCAGCGTGACGTTATTAATTTAAATGTATTAAATGTCTTGTTTTTGAAGCCACTTAGCAAACTTTCATAAAAAAAAATTAATAACTGAAAAAGTATACTTTTACATTAAAACACCGCTTCAGTTATTGTGCAAACATTCAAAACACGCACACAAGATGAAATGCAGATATAGAATTTGATAAAATACATCTTGCTTATCAGTCTCATGAAAGCACACACAAGATGAAATGCACTTAATGAATTATTTTGTTGCGTAAATAAAAGAAACACACTTTCTAAAACTAAAATAAACCAGAAATGCAGTCTAATAAACCGCCTTTCAATCTTCACAGGATTTTAGAAACACTAGCTTAGATGAACTATTGCTTCGCCTATTCTACAGACTCTGGAACTAGCAAATTACCAAAGGGGCATTTTGGGCTGAGCGAGCGGCGCTGAGCGCATTGAGCGAGCGGAGCGGGATCTTCAGAAAGACGCTCTCGCTCTGAAGGAAACATGATCACTCCGCTCACATGCTCTGAACATCACCATCAGTGGAGATTTCTGATGCAAACATGAATGTGTTTTTCACAGGTGATCAGTGCTTTGGCCGTGTCTCCAGACGGTGCGGCTCGGTTTTGGCCCAGTCTGGCTCACGACGGGACGTACACGGAGACGTCTCTGGATCTGGGCGGACACGCGTGCAACTACGTCGCAGCAGTAAAGGTGTGAACCACGCAGAACGAGGAGCGCAGACGCTTTTATTTTCATATCTTTAATCTAGGCCTGGACAGTAATTCAATATCAATATATAACAATGTCATTTTTTTAAATAACGGTTATATGATTTTTAAACAGTGTTTCCCATACATTGATGTATTTGTTGCGGTTGACTTCGGTAAACAAACATGAGCACTGCACGTTTCAAAATCTAAACGCGGCACGGGTGTTTTATATTTATGTGTCTTTAAAGGGAACCAAGTTTCTTCAGAAAAGCTTAGAAGGCATCTTGATTCTATCTGATGAAGCAGCTCATGCTCAGCGCTGCTTTGATTACAGCCGTTAACGGAGAAACCACGTTTCCGCTGCTCCAATAGCGCCTCCTGCTGGCAGAGAATGGATTTGCATTTTCAACAAACCAGTGTTTTTGTTGTTGCTCTTTTTTCTGTTTTCTGCAGCAACCCTGAGCACTTTTCATGCTCTTTATCCTGGCTGCAGCACTTATAGATTTCAATCTATAAGATTAATCAGCCTATGTTATAGTCTAAAGTGAAATATATTTATATTAATAAGGTGAGTCTGACAGTCTTATGCTTGTTACGTGCCTGATGTTAAAAAGGGATGATACCGTAACATTTATGTGAGACAACTGTTACTGGGTGTGGTGCAGATCAAAGAAGATACCGAGAAGTGATATTTTCATTCACAAAAGTCTTTACTGGTTGCGTTGAGGAAAAATATAAATAGTTACAAAAACGAGAAAATATAGAATTCAGCACGACAAAAGAAATAGGAGTGTCACCCAAATTAAAGAAATTAACAAAACAAAACAATCCTTAGACTAACCTCTAAACTGACTAACAAAAAGAAATATGAAAATAAAACCGAAGTCTTCGGCGTATACGACGCCTAACTAAACTCATATAATCAACAAACAAAAGTACAAGGGCAGCGTCACACTCAAACCTAATCTAACAAAGTATAAACTAACCCGATGCACCAACATGCACTTTACTTTGAACTTGACATAGTAAGACTGAAACTCCAATACGGGCATCAGCGTTATCTTCAACACAGAATTCGATACAAGTCAATAGACAAGGAACAGATCTATAAATAGATCACATCGCACAACACAACGTATGACTCATGAGAAAAGATACATTAAGCATCGGTAGACTATTGGTGTCGAACACAAACTGCTGACCGTGTTAGAGCACAGGGTACTCTGGCAAGGCGCACACACACACAATCAACTCGCGTCCTCAAATACAGCTGGCACGCCAGCTGATTGGCAGACATCATGACGTCAGAATGATGATTGGCAGTCGAGTCAGCCAATAAACACCGACCTAGAAGCGGAGCAAAAAGGAACACCGAAAGACAGGAGAGCGAGAAACAGAACAATATACACAACACACGCGGAACGTAACATGCTTATTTGTCAGTGATGTCACATTTCTTGTGTGTATGAAGGCTTAATACAAAATAAATGTGAACGGTGGTTTATTTGTACCATTTTTATTTCTAAAATATGATATAGTTTTATAGCAGGAGGTTTCATAGACTTGGCAAATACATTTTTCTGAAGCTTGTAGAAATACATCTGTTGTGGGCGTTCTTAATAATAATAATACTTTTATTTTGTAATACGTCTCGTCTTTAAAAGGGTTCTTTCTCAAAGCGCTTTAGAACTCAAGCAAACACAACAATCCAAATTAGAACCAAAATAATGACAAGCAGTTTTCCTTTAGCTTATTGTAATACATTTACATTTACGCATTTAGCAGACGCTTTTATCCAAAGTGACTTACAGTGCATTCAGGCTATACATTGTTTTTGTCAGTACATGTGTTCCCTGGGAATCGAACCCACAACCTTTTGCGCTGCTAACACAATGCTCTACCACTGAGCCACAGGAACACTATTGTTCATATCTATATTGGGATTACGTCCAATGTCTTGTCCATATGGTCCAGTCCTGATGGTTTTCTCTTGCTGTTTCAGGGCGGGAGTTTCATCGTGTCATCGGACCGCGGTCACCTGCTCCGGCTCGCTCCGGACTCCTCCGGTAAACTGCACCAGAGACCGGTGCAGCAGGGTCAGGGGATGCTCTCCGGCATCGGACGCAGGGTTTCCAGCCTGTTCGGCATGCGCGGCCAGCCGGCAGACCTCGCGGTCAGTGCCGTGTGTTGTATAGAGGTGGAAGCAGATGTGTGTGCAGACGCTGACGGGACGGTTGTCTCCTCAGGTGTTCAGTGTGCTGTGGGTGAAGGAGACCGGCTGTCTGTACTCGCTCAGCTCGGGTGGTCTCAGTAAATGGGAGGTGGATGAGAACGGGGAGACGCAGGTGTTGAGCTGGAGCACCAGTCAGATCGTCACAGACAGCATCACCGACGCCATCTGGGTCAGAAACCTTAAGCTTGATTTATTAACGTGCTTTTATGAACTTCAAAAAATCAGGTCATGGCATACAACCAGAGCAGACTGCTTAAAGGACTCAGTGTTTTCTTTCAACAATAATAATAATACATGTTTCTTAAGCAGCGAATCAAAATATGAGAGTGATTTCTGAAGGATCATGTGACTCTAAACACTGGAGTATAGTGATGCTGAAAATTCAGCTTTGATCGCAAGGGAAAAAATACATTTTTAAATATAATCATATAGAAAACAGTTATTTTGAATTGAATATAATATTTCACAGTATTACAGTTTTTATCAAATGCATGCAGCCTTGTTTAGCAGAAGAGACTTCTTTAAAAAACACTTAAAATATGAATTATTCCCAACATTTGACTGGTAGTGTATTATGGTAAAGTTTTTGTGCAAAGACTGTCATATTTGTTCTCTTTAATCCCCATTTTCTACCTGTTTTCTGATTTTTAGAAATGTATTGTGCTGCTGTGCCCCAAATGCCCTATTTACATGAGAAACGAGCTACACCGCTTCTGTGTGTTTACTTTTATTTTGTACTTTATTTAATTAGTGCTTAAAAATCTCTTCTGATCACCAGGGCTGCATTATTTGATCTAAAAAACAGTAAGATTTTCTAACTGAATTTCTTCTATGTATATATATATATATATATTAGTGGTGGGCCGTTATCGGCGTTAACGTGAGACTCTTATCGGGCGATAAAAAAAATATCGCCGTTAATCTATTCTCAAAGTTGGGTTGGGAGCTGGGTCTATACTACGCAAGCTATGATGACTTTCACCCTGATATTTTAGCGCGGATGTATACCTAGCCGAATTGCACTGTAGGGGGCGAGAACGAGTCTTCGAACTAGAGGCTCGCAGTCCGTGATGGACAGATTGTTAACGGCTGGTCTATGTGATAATACAATCGGGCACGACATCCAAACACTCACCTATCATTCATCAACCTCAAATATGGCTTTTCATCTGAAAGATGTATGTAGTAGCAACTTTACATGGCCGCTCAATATGATGTTAACCTAGAGAAATGTGCGCTATTGAAGTGTTTGTGTGGAAGCGCGTTTGCTGCAGGACAGGCTCCGGTGCGCTCACTTGCTCTTAAAATCTCCGTCATTTTTGGTCATACAGATAAAAGTAGCCTAATACATCTTTCGAATCTGTAAAGACTCTACGTTTATTTGTGTGCACTCAGAATAACAACGAAACGTTGCGCTTTTAAGCAAACAGGATGCGCTTTAGGTCTCATGTGAACTTGAGCGAGAAACTTCGAAACTCCGTCTTTGAAAAATATATCTATAGAGAGTGAAATGTCTAAAAAATAAAAATAGAAGACGTGTGTGTTAGCATGGATGATTTACATGAAATTTAATCTGTGCAACACTGTGCATAAGATGGCTTTCAGTTCAATATAATAACAAAAAACGACATTTGGGGTTTTTATTCAACTAATAAGGTGGGCATGCTGTGATCTGTACTATATTTTTACTGTAATTGACAGTTATCGGCAAAAAAAACAAAAAAAAACAACACGGGAGTGGGAGGGAATGGGAGTCATTCTTCCGGGAGTGGAACGGGATTTTCCTCCAGTTTTTTCGTGGGATTGGGACGGGAAGAGATTAAAGTTTGTGATGCATTTTGGAAACAGGAGATGAGCTCCTGGTCTAATGCGCCACCTGGCTTGAGAAACCCGTTCTCAAAGACTTACTTTTAGACATTATTTGGGTAACACACATATTCTGAATGCCTTCGGCAGAATTCAAATGAGCCATTTTAATCTAGATTAATTCCAAGATTAATCTAGATTAAAAAAAATAATCTATGCCCACCACTAATATATATATGTATTTCTGTGATCAAAGCTGTATTTTCAGCATCATTCCTCCAGTCTTCAGTGTCACATGATCTTCAGAAATCACTATAATATGCTGCTCAATAAATATTTCTGATTATTATCAATGTTGAAAACAGTTGTGATGATTCATATTTTTGTGAAAACTATAATAGATGATTATATGCTGAATAGAAAGTTCAAAGGAATAGATTTGAAATAATAAATGTATTTATTGGCACTTTGGATCAGTTGAATGCATCCTTGCTGAATAAAAGTATTAATTTCCTTCAATTTCTTAATATAATATGTCCTCTATAGATGTGTTCTTATGGAATATCCTTTCCTTGTCTTACAGGACTCAGAAAGTAACTACTCTGAGATCAAGAAAGGAGTGAATGTGTCTTATCTGGACATGCAGTACAGCAAGTGAGTGAATCTGTAATACATGCAGGACTGGCGGTATAATGCAGTCACGTGTTGTGTGTCTCTTCAGAGCGGGGCTGGTGCTGTTAGCAGCGGCGTGGCATCCGGGCGACACGCCGTGTGTGGCGTATTTCTGTCTGGTCACTCTTGCAGAAAGCACAGCGCCGTCCCCGGATCTGCTCACTGTGGAGGTCACCAAATACAACCCGCCCTTCCAGGTACAGCCTTCAAATGATCTTTAGACTGAGCTTCCTGGATCGTGAACCGAATGAGTTGAGCTCTGGTCGTGTGCTGCAGAGCGAGGAGGAGCTGCAGAAGACTCGTTTGGTGTTGCCTGATCCGTCCAGTCCTGCGGCGTACCTCTATAACGAGGAGCTGGTGTTCACCTGCAGCACTGGAGCTGGACGCGGAGGACTCGCCGAGGAGAAGATCTCCTTCAGCTCTCCAGGTACAGCCCTCGGACGGAGAAGACTGATGAAGTGGCTGGTCTTCCTCCTGTGGTTCATCTCCGTTGTTTCTGCAGGTGACCGTATCCGAGGCGGTGGCGTGTGTGCCGGTCTGCCGGTGTTTTTCTCTCAGAACAGCGGGCTGGTTGCTGTTTTAGCGAGAGAAAGTGCTTCGCTCCTGCCTGAGACCATGGAGGACTCGCTCTGCACCTCAGTGGCTGGACCGGGACCTGAGGTCTGGAGGCCTAACGCACAACATTTCATATATATACAATTGTGTATATTCACAATGTGTGATGTTTAATCAAGTAGCTAGCAATCAAAAAATATGTTTAATCTTTTCAGGGCACTCCATTATAATTTAAAACAAAATATATGAAATATTACTTAAAAATATGATTTGGCATTTTTTGTGTATTCATAAACTAGTATCTGGTAAAACAAAATATGTAGTTTATATGTATAGAAATGTATGTTTTAATTTATTTAAGTGACTAGAAATCAGTTTTTTTCATGGCACTTCATTATAAGTGTAAAATTATATTTTAAATATTGTTTGAATTTAATTTATGTATTTTGAACTAGTTTCTGGTAAAATATGTCAGTTGTATGCATGTAGAAATTTAATGTTTTAATTTAAGTGACTAGAAATCAGGATTTTTTTTCAGGGTACTTCATTATAATTGTGACGTTATCAATTAACAAATATAAATATTGTATTTAAAAGACATCTTTTTCTATTATATGGTAGTTTTTTGAGAGAGAGAACGTGACTAGAATCAGGTTTTTCTTTCCGCAGCACTCCATTATAAATGTACATAACATTTATTATATTTAAAGTTATTATTATTATTATTATTTCAGCTTTTTGTGTATTCATGAGCTAGTCTCTGGTAAAATTATATAATTTCCATAAGTAAAAACATATATATTTAAAATTCAAAAAATATAATTATTATAAAAAAATGGATTTGGTTGTTTTTTGTGTATATAAATTTATACATATTATAATGTTTTGATTTATTCAAGGAAGTATCTTTTCAGGGCACCCCATTAGACACCCCTCCTAAAATGGACACCGTGGCCCAGGAGGACAAGACGAAGCTGCTGAAGCAGGCGTTCCTGCAGTTCTGCCGGTGAGTGTTTGCTTCACCTGTGTTTGAGACGGTTGAGTCGGCTGCCGCTCACACGCGCTCTGCTTCGCTCCGCAGTCATGATCTGGTTGGAGCTCAGAGCATGGTGGACGAGCTGTTCCCCAGCGACGGAGAGGGAGGAGCAGAGCTGGATGCCGTCGTGACCCAGATTGACCTGGATCTGGTGGACGACTACCCTGCATGTGACCCACGCTGGGCCGAGTCTGTTCCTGACGGTGACCAAAGAGAAACTTTACCTTCATTAAAACAGTGCAACATTTATACAAGATCATGTAGAACCAGAAAAATGTCTTGCCAACCATGAAAGTCTATTTTATCATTCAATAATTTTATTAATAAATCATGTTTATTTTGATATAATTAATACATAATATTCACACAAAAATATATTGTTTTTCATAATATGTATTATTTGGTATAAATAATTAAAATATAATTCCTCTTATAAAATGCAACATATTTAATAAATACAAATTTTTATTTTCGTAGAATATATTTTTTTTAATTATATAGCTTTTTTTGTCTTAATATATGAGCCAGCTATGTCACAAAAAATCAGACTCGTTGTGATTATCATTTTTTTTTTTTTTTTTGAGAATATTCCACACGTGTTGACACTTGGAGTGTTAAAAGTTGAACTTAACCCTTTACGATTCTTGTAAAATTGGCCTAAAAAAGGCATCCCCAAAGTAAATTGCATGCTGTTCTTGGGCCATTTGGATGATATCATGGTGTTGGTCTCCTTTGAAAGGTGACACTCTGAGGTTTGTTTCTCAACAGTCAGGATCACTGTAAGTCTTACTGATATTGAGTAATAGCACTTTGAATACACTGACTATAGCTGGGAGGTATGAACTGGAAAATACATTGGGATCACAGAATGAAGCCTTACCAAGCCAAATTTACCATTTGATAAACAATATATTAGAAAATGAGTGTTTTACACATGTTTATCTAATTTTATGTCTAGACGCTTCCAAATAATGAACACTTGGGAGACTCCAAACGACGCTTCGTAACCAGCGACACATACAATGCTGTAATTCTTGAATGCTTTAATGTACAGTCATCATTTTGGGCTCTAATGAAAGGTGACACTTAGAGCTATTCAGTTTCTCATCCAGATTCACTGTCAATAATTACTGACACATAGTAACTGAAGCATAAACACATTATAGTGACATTTATTTATAGAATCCAAAATGTGTACACTTTTAAAATTACATATATATTTATTTATAATCTAAATACATTTTTTTCCTATATTTCTATTTCTGTACACAGTACATTATTTAATTTGTGTTTTTTTCTTATATTGGTGTTATATTGCATCCCTACTGTGTTATTCCTATGTATGTCTGTACTATCATGCATGTCTGCATTATGTCAACAAGAAGTGGTCTGATAAAGACACAGATTGTAGATGCTGTGTTTATAGTATCTTAAAATGGTTTACATAGTTGAAATCACAAGAATCTCAGCTTTCTGTGAATATATGACATGTTCAACTTTTTGTTTTTTGAGTTTTTGTGTCTGACGACTTTACCCCGTCACTACTTGGTGTCCCGCCGGCGGTACGCTGGATTTTTAAAGGGTTTTAAGATGGTAAAGTAGTTGATTGTGTGTTTTGTCCTGTAGAGGGCGCTGGGTTTACTCTGACGTCACTGATCCTGCTGCATCAGTTGGAGGATAAGATGAAAGCTCACCGCTGCCTCATGGACTTCCTTCTTCAGGTTCCTCATCAGACACAAGCTATGAGACGCTCTTTATCCTCCTCGCAGTATTTATCAATGCTTGCTCTTTCTGTCCGCTCTACAGACAGGTCTTCTAGACCGCCTCACTTCCACAGAGGTGCGCATGTCCCCGATGTCCACGCGGCTCTTGCTATGTGAACATGCGGAGAAGCTCTCGGCCGCCATCGTGCTGAAGAACCATCATGCCAAGCATCCAGAGCTGGTGAACACGGCCATCCTATCAGCACTGAAGAAGAGCAGCACCGACATACTGTCCAACCTCACGCCTGCGGACGTGTTCTTCAGAGAGGTGCCAGACTTCAGCAAACTGGAATGAAGATATGTGTATTTTCCTCTGCTTCATCTCATGTGTGTGTCTCCAGGTGTCTCAGATCTCCTGCATCTTTGAGTGTCTGTTGGATGAGGAGGAAAAAGCTTTAAAAGAGCATTCGGATGACGTCAGGTGGGCCGAGGTGGTGCTCAACGTCAATGACATTGTCAAGGTGCACAGCAGTTTTCATTTTCATCTATTTTTTTATTCATGCACTCATCATTGGGCCAGTTTGAACGTATAAATAAATGTTTTCTTCTAAAGAGAGAGAAGTGTTGTAGCATATATTTGCACAAAATGTATTTCATGAGTAATTAGAAGCACAGGGATTTCAAACTTTATGATACAAGGGTTTCCAAATTGTATACTTTAACAGGTTTATACTGTGCGTAAATGCATAATGTTATGATGCCATATGCATAATGTTATGATGCCAAATGCATAATGTTATGATGCCATATGCATAATGTTATGATGTCATATGCATAATGTTATGATGCCATATGCATAATGTTATGATGGCATATGCATAATGTTATGATGCCAAATGCATAATGTTATGATGCCAAATGCATAATGTTATGATGCCATATGCATAATGTTATGATGTCATATGCATAATGTTATGATGCCATATGCATAATGTTATGATGCCATATGCATAATGTTATGATGGCATATGCATAATGTTATGATGCCAAATGCATAATGTTATGATGCCATATGCATAATGTTATGATGCCATATGCATAATGTTATGATGTCATATGCATAATGTTATGATGCCATATGCATAATGTTATGATGTCATATGCATAATGTTATGATGTCATATGCATAATGTTATGATGTCATATGCATAATGTTATGACTTTTTTTTTTTAAGTGACAGTAAAAAATGTTACAAAAGAATTCTGTTTTAAATAAATTCAATAAATACATATTTTTAAATGTTGAACTCTGTTAATCAAAGAAACCTGAAAAAAAACATTTTCAACAAAAATATTCAGCAGCAAATTTTTGACACCGATAATTTAATATTGAAAAAAATTATACATTTATTATAGATTTTTTTTATTTTATATAATTTATAATATTGTAAAGCAAATTAACACAGCTTTTACCACAAAACTAAATATGCTTATTTGTGATTTCCTTTTGTTAAATCTATAGCAGTACTATAAAATTATGTGAATGTAAAAAAAAAAATGTCTTATTGTCATAATGCATGTTAATTCTGACACTTAAAAAACACATTTAGTCAAATATTGTTTTGTCTAAAGAATTAGTGCTGACCACCTTTCACCCAGATTAAAGGGCTAATAGACATAGACTTAAAGCCACAAATCCTCAATTTTAAATTCACCGTGCTCAAACGTATATTTTACACCCACTCCTGTATTTGCACAAAATGTATTTCATGAGTAATTAGAAGCACAGGGATTTCCAAATTGTTTTCTTTAACAGTTTTATACTGTGCGGGAAAATCATAAGCATAATGTTATGACTGTATATTTTTTTTGTGACCGTAAAAACTTTCATAATGTTACAAAAGATTGTAACCTCTCTTCCGGTGGCGCTGCTGAGTTCAGTCGCCTGTGAATTAGCTCCGCTCAAAATTGCGTTTTTATGTGTTTTTATTTTCTATTTTTACCTCTCTTTTATACGTGTAACTTCTGCAATGATTATGTACGACAAGAGAACACTTTTGGACATTGGACAGCGTTACACTAACCTGATCCAGGACACCTTATACACTGATCCAGCGTGGCCATTGGAGATTCTTCGGAGCACCGAAGCTGACAAAGGCCGCCTTAATAATCCCAGGAGGCGAAGGAAACACCGCGGGAAACGTGCTGGAATCCGCTACAGACTGAGAAACAGAGCTCACAGTCCCCCTTTACCGAGCATTTTGCTCGCCAATTCCAATCCTTGGATAATAAGATGGACGATCTCAGAGCCAGGATTAGTTTCCAACGGGACATCAGAGACTGTAACATCATTTGTTTGACTGAAACGTGGCTCACGCCCTCAGTCCCGGACAACGCTGTAACGCCGTCTGAAACTTCTCTTTTTGGATGGACAGAACAGCCGAGGCCGGGAAAACTAAAGGTGGTGGAGTGTGTTTCTTCATTAACAAGAAATGGTGTGACCCCAGAAACATCTCCATTCTGTCGCGCTCCTGCTCGCCTCATCTGGAACATCTCTCCATTATCTGCCGCCCATTTTATCTGCCCCGGGAATTCTCATCAATCGTCGTCACTGCCGTTTATATACCACCAAAGGCAGATAGCAGCTTGGCTTTGTCTAAACTACACGACGAACTCAGCGGATATATCAACATACATCCTGACGCTGCATGCATCATCGCTGGAGACTTTAACAAAGCTAACCTCAAAAAGGTCATCCCTAACTTTCATCAGCACGTATCCTGTCCAACCAGAGGACTGAATACACTCGATCACTGCTACACCCAATTCAAAAATGCCTACAAAGCCCACTCACTGCCGGCGTTTGGAAAATCAGACCACGCGGCCATCTTTCTCACTCCGGATTATAAACAACGGATTCTTCAAGAACCCCCGGTGGAGAGGGAAGTGACGCGCTGGTCCCCCCACTCTGAAGCTACGCTACAGGCGTCTCTTGATGACGTCGACTGGGACATGTTCCGGGCGAGTTCATCTGACGTCAGCGAATTCACGGAGGTAGCATTAAGCTTCGTAAACACACTAACCGAACAGGCCACTGAAACGGTTACAATAAAGACTTTCTCAAATCAGAAGCCGTGGGTGGACAGAACGATTCGTGACGCAGTTAACCATCGAACTGCCGCATACAATGCCGGCATTCTGTCAGGAAACATGAGTGAGTACAAGTCATCTTGCTATGCTCTCCGTCGTGCAGTAAGAGCCGCTAAACGCCGATACAGTGAGAGAATTGAGTCACATTTCCAGCTCAATGACTCTCGACGCATGTGGCAGGGACTAAAGACCATCTGTTCCTCTGGAAACAACAACTCTGTGGAGGTGAGAGCAGACCCGTTGCTAGCCGTAGAGCTAAACAACTTCTACGGTCGCTTTGAATGCAATGGCGGCGCGATTCTGCCGAGCAGCGCGTCAAGAAGCAGCAGACAGAGCAGCAATGATTATGCTATCACCTTTTCAGAGGACGACGTTCGGAGGGAACTAAGGAGAGTGAACGTCAGAAAAGCAGCAGGACCCGATGGGATTACTGGCCGCGTTCTGAGGTCCTGTGCCGATCAGCTTGCTGGATTGTTTACATCCATATTTAATGAGTCCCTCGCTACCTCTGTGGTCCCCACCCCCTTTAAAAAATCTGTCATTATCCCTGTGCCTAAGAACAGTAAACCCTCTTGCCTGAATGACTACCGTCCAGTTGCCCTTACATCGACAGTCATGAAGGTTTTTGAGAGACTTTTAAAGAAACACATTTGCTCCTCCATCCCTGCTACTTTGGACCCTCTTCAGTTTGCCTACCGGCCAAATAGGTCTACTGATGATGCCATCTCCCAGGTACTGCACTCCTCCCTCACACACATCGACAGCAAGAATGGCAACTATGTCAGGCTGCTATTCATCGACTATAGCTCCGCTTTCAATACTATAGTCCCCACCAAGCTAGCTGTCAAACTCTCAGACCTCGGCCTTAACACTTCACTTTGTGACTGGATTCAAGATTTCCTCACCGCCAGACCACAAGTGGTGAAAGTCGGCCAGTTCACCTCCAACTCAATCACCCTGAACATAGGAGCCCCACAGGGCTGTGTCCTGAGCCCCCTGCTATACTCTCTCTACACACACGACTGCGTGTCCTCTCACAGCTCCACATCTATCATTAAATTTGCTGATGATACTGTGGTCCTGGGCCTCATTAACAACGATGACGAGACCGCATACTTGGATGAGGTGGAGAGACTTACATCATGGTGCCAGGACAACTGCCTCTCTCTGAACGTGAGCAAAACCAAGGAGCTGATCGTGGACTTCAGAAAGAGACAGCAGCAGCCCTACACTCCTCTTATGATCAGCGGGACCCCTGTGGAGAGGGTGAGCAGCTTCAAGTACCTCGGTGTAAACATCTCCGAGGACCTGACATGGACTACACACATTCAAACTCAGGTTAAGAAAGCCAGGCAAAGACTGTACCATCTGCGACAGCTGAGGAAATTCAGGGTCTCACCAGCTATCCTGAAAACTTTCTATTCAGGGGCCATAGAAAGTGTTCTGACTCAGTGCATCTCAGTGTGGTATAATAATGCCACAAACCAGGACTGCAAAGCTCTGCAGAGAGTCGTGCGCTTAGCTGAGTACATCTCAGGATCTACACTCCCCTCTCTGCAGGGCATCTACCTCAAACGCTGCAAAAGCAGAGCTGCTAAAATCATCAAAGACTCAAACCACCCCGGTAACCATCTTTTCCGTTTACTGCCATCTGGCAGGCGCTACAGGAGCTTGATGGCAAAGACAGAGAGACTGAGGAAGAGCTTCTTCCCTCAGGCCATCAGGCTCCTTAACACAAACTCAGTTCCATAAACTTTCACAAGACTCATTACTATCTGTAAAAAATAACAAAAACATTCATATTCTCATCATCCATATTGCCGCTATGTGTGCATACCCAGTACAACCCGTTGCACATCCCTCTCATCCCTCCTGTTTATACTAATATTTATTAAGTCCCATATAATGTTTTTGCACATCCAATTTGTTTTGCACATTACTGTTTTACTGTTTTGCACTTTTCTTTATTCTATTGCACATTTTACTTCTTATTTCTTTTTTTACCTATATATATATATATATATACTCTTGTGTGGTGTTACTTTTATATAATTTAATTTTGATTTTATTTTTATTTTATTTTATTTTTATTCTTTGCACTGTCCACTGAGCGGACCTGATTTGACCTACATTTCACTTTTGATTATACCCTGTATAATTTATCATGTGACAAATAAAGAAACCTTGAAGATTTCTGTTTTAAATAAATTCAATAAATACATATTTTTAAATGTTGAACTCTGTTCATCAAAGAATCCTGTAAAAAAACATTTTCTAATAAAATATTCAGCAGCTGTGTTTTTGACACTGATAATTTAAATATATACATTTATTATATATTTTTTTTATTTAATAATTTATAATATTGTAAAGCAAATTAACACCGCTTTTACCACGAAACTAAATATGCTTATTTGTGATTTCTTTTTGTTAAAATATATAGCATTACTATAAAATTATGTGAATGTAAAAAAACAACATTAAAACAATAAAGTCTTATTGTCATGAGTGCATGTTATTTCTGACACTTAAAAAACACATTTAGTCAAATATTGTTTTGTCTAAAGAATTTGTGCTGACCACCTTTCACCCAGATTAAAGGGCTAATAGACAAAGACTTAAATTCACTGTGCTCAAACGTATATTTTACACATCATCTCCCTGGTCTCTGAGTTTGAGAGATGAATCATCATCATGTTTTGTGTTGAAGGATATGCTTCAAGCAGCAGCACAGTACCGAGAGACCAAAGCATCTCTGTACAGAGCGCCAGAGAACTGCGGCCCGGAGCCAGAGTACATCCCATGGACAGGTAAACACACCTGACAGCACTATGAACTAGAGACGTAACGGTTGAAAATCAATTCAAATATGTGACGATTCAAATCTGTTGAGATGCCGAACAAATCACGATACAGTTGGAGTAGGAGGAGTTTATATGAATGTGAGGGGAACTGACTGTCTTTAGAGAAGTATGAGGGGTTTTCTTTTCATCTTGCCTCTGAACGATGCATATTAAAGTACTTCATAAAGCAGCTCTGCTTTGTTTACAGCGGTAACCAAGGACACACTGTATTGTTGCTGTTCATAAGCACAGGCTTTGTTTACATCGGTAACCAAGGAAACACTGTATCGTTGCTGTTCATAAGCACAGGCTTTGCTTACAGCGGTAACCAAGGACACACTGTATCGTTGCTGTTCATAAGCACAGCTGCTTTGTTTACAGCGGTAACCAAGGAAACACTGTATCGTTGCTGTTCATAAGCACAGGCTTTGTTTACATCGGTAACCAAGGAAACACTGTATCGTTGCTGTTCATAAGCACAGGCTTTGTTTACAGCGGTAACCAAGGACACACTGTATCGTTGCTGTTCATAAGCACAGGCTTTGTTTACATCGGTAACCAAGGAAACACTGTATCGTTGCTGTTCATAAGCACAGGCTTTGTTTACAGCGGTAACCAAGGGGACACTGTATCTTCGCTGTTCATAAGCACAGGCTTTGTTTACATCGGTAACCAAGGAAACACTGTATCGTTGCTGTTCATAAGCACAGGCTTTGTTTACAGCGGTAACCAAGGACACACTGTATCTTCGCTGTTCATAAGCACAGGCTTTGTTTACAGCGGTAACCAAGGACACACTGTATTGTTGCTGTTCATAAGCACAGGCTTTGTTTACAGTGGTAACCAAGGACACACTGTATTGTTGCTGTTCATAAGCACAGGCTTTGTTTACAGCGGTAACCAAGGACACACTGTATTGTTGCTGTTCATAAGCACAGGCTTTGTTTACAGCGGTAACCAAGGACACACTGTATTGTTGTTGTTCATAAGCACAGGCTTTGTTTACAGCGGTAACTAAGGACACACTGTATTGTTGCTGTTCATAAGCACAGGCTTTGTTTACAGCGGTAACTAAGGACACACTGTATCGTTGCTGTTCATAAGCACAGCTGCTTTGTTTACAGCGGTAACCAAGGACACACTGTATCTTCGCTGTTCATAAGCACAGCTGCTTTGTTTACAGCGGTAACCAAGGACACACTGTATTGTTGCTGTTCATAAGCACAGGCTTTGTTTACAGCGGTAACCAAGGAAACACTGTATTGTTGCTGTTCATAAGCACAGGCTTTGTTTACAGCGGTAACCAAGGAAACACTGTATTGTTGCTGTTCATAAGCACAGGCTTTGTTTACAGCGGTAACCAAGGAAACACTACATCATTGCTGCTCCTAAGCACCACCTGCTGGCAGCGAGTGAACCTGCGTCTCATTCAGCTCGTCTGCTGTTTCCTTCAGATGTGTTTTATGTAGTATAGTTTCACAAAACTAAAGTCAGACAGTTATACTAATCTAAATTATACGGTCTAATTTAGATTAAACGGCTCATGCTGCAAGTACGCCACATCTTTGTTTGGATGACGATTAAAATGCAGAGGTTTCTTCTAATTATAAATGGAAAGAGCACAGACAAAACCTTAGTTTATTTATTTTATTTGTGTAACTTGCTTGTTTGATTTGGGGTTTGTTTTAAAATTTCCATTTATTTAGTTTTTTCACTTTCACAAAGAAACATGCAGCAATAGCCTAATAAAAGGACTCCTTCTCATTTACTGTATAATGTCTTCATAAAGTCTTCAATCTCATTTTTTTATAAAAAAAATTGTGAGTGGAGTGAATTGTTGCATCCCTAGTATAAACACGAGCAGCTCTCCATCAGTTTAAGCGTCATGGTTTCTTCCTCTCAGCCTCAGGAGGAGCGGGTGGAGTCCGGACCGTCATCACGCGGCAGCACGAGCTAATCCTGCGCGCGGTGTATCCTCACGCAGACGTGGAGCTGCGCGCCGTGCTGAGCGAGCAGATGGTGACGCTGCTGGACTCTCTGTTGAGCGGTTACGTGGCTCAGCTGACGTCTCTCCACCGCTCCACACAACAGGAGCGCTACGTCACGCTGGAGAACGAGTACACGCAGAAACGCTCGGAGCTGCTCGCACCTCTCTGTGAGTGTTTTGTAATTGGTCACTTTTATGTGTCAGTCAGATGGTCTGTCCGTGTGGTCAGATAAGCTGTAAATCGTAGCAGACTATGTGTTTAATATAGTTGTGTTGTCTGTGATTGTGGCAGTGGAGTTGGGTCAGCATCAGTGGGTTGCGGCGCTGGCGGAGAAATACTGTGACTTTGACATATTGGTGCAGTTGTGCGAGCGGACGGATAACCAGAGTCGACTTCAGCAGTACATGGTCAAATACGCTGATCAGGTAACCGACCCAAAGCCACAACAACCCTGAAAGGTCAACACTGACCATGTACACTATCATTCACAAGTTTGGGGTCGGTGTAATTTTATATTAGGACTGCAACAACTAATCGATTATGAAAATCATCGACAGCGATTCTCATTATCGATTAGTCGGGTCTGGCCACAAATTGTTAAGCACTGTATGTTTTCATATTGGGCAGAATGTGGAGGAGTGTTTTTAAATCGATTAATTGAAATGATAATCGGCCAACTAATCGACTATCAAAATAATCGTTAGTTGCAGCCTAATATATATATATATATATACACACACACTTTTTTTTTTATAATTGAGGACTTCTAGTCATCAAGGACACATTAAATTGATCAAAAGTGACCGTAAAGACATTTTTAATCTTAGAAAGATTGCTATTTTTTAACCGTTCTTTTGAGATTTGTTCATCAGGTTCCTGAAACAGGTTATAACGGTTTTCACAAAAACATGAAGCTGCACAACTGTTTTCAACATTGATAATTACATTTCTTGAGCAGTAAATCAGCATATTATAATGATTTCTGAAGATCATGTGACACTGAAGACTGAAAATTCAGCTTGATCATCAGAAGAATAAATCACATTTTAAGATGTGTTCAAATAGAAAGCATTTATTTTAAATTGTTTGTAGTATCTCACAATTTTAAAGTTTTTTGATCAAATAAATGCAGCATGAGCATAAGAGGCTTCTTTCACAAACATCACAAATCTCAGCGATCCCAAACTTTTAACCGCTACCATGTTATCAACAGATGCTTCTGGATAGCGTAGCTTTTGGCTAGTAGAGAATATTTTAATAATCATAGAACTGCCTTTTGCTTAATTAAAGAGTATTGCACATGGACACTTTGAAATTCTTGCAATGCAGTTCTAAGAAAAATATCCTGAAATCAGTTGTTTACGGTACCTGTGCCAAATGCATTTACTCACAGCCCTCTCGGTTTCCTGTAGAACTTCGCTGACTTCCTGTTCCGCTGGTACATGGAGAAAGGCAAGAGAGGGAAGCTGCTGTCTCAGCCAATAGCGACACACCAGCAGCTGGCCAGCTTCCTGCAGGCGCACGATCACCTCAGCTGGCTGCATGACATACATGTGCAGGACTATCAGCGAGTAAGAGAATAAAGGAATCAAATAAATACTTTTGAGTTTAAGGGTGAATCCCATTTCTCTGTCTTACCCCTTCCCCTTCGTCTTACCCCTAGCCCTTGTCCCTCGAAACCGAGTGGTAAGCGCTAGGGGTGAAAACATACCCCTATGAAATAAGACGCCACTTGGTTACTGTTACGTCATCATACATCATCGCTAGCTGCTGCTACGTCACCAGAGGAGACAAGTGTTGATCACAAACTCTCCGTCTAAAGTGTGTGTTTGATCACAAACTCTCCGTCTAAAAGTGTGTGTATGATCACAAACTCTCCGTCTAAAAGTGTGTGTTTGATCACAAACTCTCCGTCTAAAAGTGTGTGTTTGATCACAAACTCTCCGTCTAAAAGTGTGTGTTTGATCACAAACTCTCCGTCTAAAAGTGTGTGTTTGATCACAAACTCTCCGTCTAAAAGTGTGTGTTTGATCACAAACTCTCCGTCTAAAAGTGTGTGTTGATCACAAACTCTCCGTCTAAAAGTGTGTGTTTGATCACAAACTCTCCGTCTAAAAGTGTGTGTTTGATCACAAACTCTCCGTCTAAAAGTGTGTGTTTGATCACAAACTCTCCGTCTAAAAGTGTGTGTTTGATCACAAACTCTCCGTCTAAAAGTGTGTGTTTGATCACAAACTCTCCGTCTAAAAGTGTGTGTTTGATCACAAACTCTCCGTCTAAAAGTGTGTGTTTGATCACAAACTCTCCGTCTAAAAGTGTGTGTTTGATCACAAACTCTCCGTCTAAAAGTGTGTGTTTGATCACAAACTCTCCGTCTAAAAGTGTGTGTTTGATCACAACTCTCCGTCTAAAAGTGTGTGTTTGATCACAAACTCTCCGTCTAAAAGTGTGTGTTTGATCACAAACTCTCCGTCTAAAAGTGTGTGTTTGATCACAAACTCTCCGTCTAAAAGTGTGTGTTTGATCACAAACTCTCCGTCTAAAAGTGTGTGTTTGATCACAAACTCTCCGTCTAAAAGTGTGTGTTTGATCACAAACTCTCCGTCTAAAAGTGTGTGTTTGTCACAATTGCAAGTGGGTTTTAGTGATGTTTTCTCTAGTCAGAGAAACGCGGGACTGTTGTGCAAATCAGCAATGTAACGTTAGCGTGGAAAACAAGCGATGTTTCAATTAAGAGCATGGTTGCAAATATATATGTAAGTTACAGGACTGTGTAGAGCACAAAACAAGACTGTCGTCATTTTAAATAAATTATTTAAGCGAAAATACTCTCTGGATGATCTGGCCGCAGTGTGTTCTGGGTACCCTTGGTTTCAAGTAAGCTCGTGAAAATGCTTGGTTTTAAGGGCTATCTACCCCTTCCCCTTACCCCTACCCCTCGATCAAAACCAGAATTAGCCCTTACTCTCACGTGAACGCGCAAAACTAAGGGGAAGGGGTAAGACAGAGAATTGGGATTCACTCTTAGTTTTCTTATACACTAAAGTACACACCACGCGGTTACTGACACCTTTAGTGCTATGAATGCTCTTCTCTTCACGACAGGCCCATCGTACCCTGTACAGTCAGGCCAACACAGAGACTCGGTACTTCAGCAAGAAGAAAACCCTGCTGGCCCTCAGCAAACTCACGGCTCTGGCGTCAGACATGCCTGAAGCCGTGCACCGCAGACAGCTCAACGGTCAGTCGTGTGTTTGGAAGCCATAATGACTCTTTAATGCGTCTAAAAGTCTAAGTCCATATAAAAAAGTTATCTTTGTCATATCGCAACAAGCATTTTTAGTGTTAATACATCAACAGAAGGTGGAGCAAATGATGCATCTTCTGTAGACACAGAATAATGGGAGTTGATGCTCCGTTTATCAGGCCTAGTGATTAGCACATTGAGCTGTGGTGCTCATGGGGTTCGAATCTGACCTGCATTTCCCTCCCTAAATAATCTCTTGAGCCCTAACTGTTTCTGATGCAGCATCGTTGTGGTCTGGTGTGTTTCCATGTGTGTTGATGCAGATATAGTGGAGCAGGAGAGGTTTCTGCTTCATCAGGAGACTCTTCCTAAGCAGCTGCTGGACGAGAAGCAGCTGAACCCAGACAGCATGCCTTTACTGAGCCCTCGTAACCTCATTGAAGTGAGTAAAACACTGTGCTCATGCGCTTCCTCCTCATTTCTCTTACTTTACGTCTCTCTTTTCCTCGTCTCCAGCTGTACATCTGCAGCGAGAACCGTGGAGCCAACGAGTACGACTTTAAGAAAGCTCTCGATCTGCTGGAGTACTTGGAGGAGGTATCTGTCAATAATAGAGTACGTTAAAAACAAGCACACATGTTTCTGAAGTGTATTCATCACCTGTAGGAGGACACGGTTGATATTGATACCCTAAAACGAGAGATCTTCAGTAAAGCCTTGAAGAAAGACTGGAAGGAGAGGTGAGCATCTCAAAACGTTTCCTTGACTATAATGCTCTTGCGATGACTGACTGATGGATTGGTTGCAGTTGGTCATCGTCTGATGATAATGACGATCCTCTAGAAGCAGCCAGAGACAGCACTTTCGTCAAGATCCTACAGAAACTCATTCAGGAAGGTACGGTGACTCGGATAATCACACACTCACAGGTTTCAAAGGGGTTTAGGGCTTATTAGAGACTTGCCTTTAGCAGATATGAAGCTTTGACAACCCTACTTTAGGACAATAGAAAATCTGCCTATACAGTCCGTGTGTGTTTTGTGGCCACAGGTGTTTCTCTGCAGTCGTACCTGCCTGACGTGAAGGATCTTCTGCAGGAAGACGAGCTGGAGAGTCTCAAAGCAAAGCCATACTTTGAGTTCCTCCTGCGAGCCAACTACGAGCACTTCCTGAAAGCTCATATATGATATTGACTCGTATTGTCGCCTTGTTATTATTCCAACTTTTTGTACTGTTTCTTAAAAATAATTACACGATCCAACGGGTGCATTTTCTGAATAAACTGTATTTCTGAAATTGAAGGCAGACAGTTGTTGATGGTTTTCTTCTGCTGCAAGACAAAGATAGAGAGAATAACAAAGCCAAATGGTGCTCATCAAATGCAGAAGTTAGCTTGGGTTAGCTTAAAGATGGTGAACCGTAAGTATTTGGATTGTTAGGCCACACTCGAAGATGTCTGAACATCAATGCATTCGATAAAATACCAAATTAAGCCAAATTTACTCTGCAAAGGTGACAGACGTGGTTCTGAAGTGGCATTTATTCAATAATTACAACTATGCTTTGAGTCTGGATTTTATGCAAAATTATGTCTGTTGAATTTTGCGCTGGCAAAAAGTTGCATTAAGGTGACCATTTTATTGAAGCACATGCATGAGACATTTCACAAAAAGATATAACATTCAAAATGAAGCTCATTTGTGTTTTTCATTAATCTGACTTCATGCATCACAAACACAATCACATTTTAAATCATGCACAAGAAACGTTTCGGCTGCAGATGCCACTTGGTTGGATATCTAATGCAGTAATCCAGACTATATTCTGAAGTGTCCATATTGGACAAGGCTTTATTTGAGAAGGTCTTTTTGTTTTCTTTCACTCATCTGTCGATCCGGCAGCTGGTGTGAGAAGAGCAGCTGAACTGATGGAGAAGCAAATGTCTCCCGAGCTCCTATAAATAGGGAAGAGGGTAAAGTTAGTGGCGTCCGCAGTAAATAAGCTGCACTTTCCGGGGGTTCTCCGACACCCTATATGGGGCGGGAGTCTCTGGAATCTCTAAGGACACTAGATAAACTCAGGAACTAGAGGAGGAAATATGATACACGCTTGTTTGTGATGGTAGGCTTGGCTTAACTTCACTGAGATGCCCACGGGGTCATGCTTGTCTAATGGTCATCTAATGACTGCCTAATTTAATAACCATCTCCAAATAAAAGAAGGTAGAACATCATTATAATATCCTGTGCTCAGAGAGGGTTGCTGAGTGTCTATTTTGGTCATATTGGTGATACTTTACCTATGATTTACCAGCACTTCTTTACAATAATGTAATGAGCAAGCGGAATAAAATACATTGCCATCTTTCTTTTGATGATGATAGTATATTTTAAGGGCTTTAATATGGTGACTGCATTGTTCAGTTATAGACACAGACTCACTAAATCATTCATTTATTCCAGAAATGCCGTGTTTATTGGCTTTACATTGGTCAGTTCATGCAAAATAAGCCACTTTTTGCCAGTGCAACTGACTTAAAAAAAAAATAGCCCAATTTATCTTATTTTGCCTGATTTAATGCACTGGAGTTTAATAACTCCTGGTTTTGCTGTCATTAATTAAAGTAGTCCATAATATCTAAATGTGACCCTGGAGCACAAAACCAGTCTTAAGTCGCTCAGGTATATTTGTAGCAATAGCCAAAAATACATTGTGTGGGTCAAAATGATTGATTTTTCGTTTATGCCAAAAACCATTAGAATATTAAGTAAAGATAATGTTCCATGAAGATATTTTGTGAATGTCCTACCATAAATATATCAAAACTTAATTTTTTATTAGTAATGTGCATTGCTAAGGACTTAATTTGGACAACTTTAAAGGTGATTTACTCAATATTTCGATTTTTTTTTTGCACCCTCAGATTCCAGATTTTCAAACAGTTGTATCTCAGCCAAATATTGTCCTATCATAAACCATACATCAATGGAAAGCTTATGTAATCAGCTTTCAGATTATGTATAAATCTTAATTTAAATAAATTGACCCTTATGACTGCGGTCCAACATACCACCACAGAAAAAAAAAGCTATTTTGATTTACATTTATACATTTGGCAAACATTCAATCCAAAGCGATTTGTATCACATCCAATGTATAGCTCGAATTCATTGACGTTTTAATTTGAGGACTGGTCAAATGTAATGAACAAACAATCCTAACCCTCTGTCATGCCCTTATATTGAGATCTAGTCCACACACGCCCAGTGTTGGCCCCTGAGCCCGCTCGTGCGGTGGCCCTGCGCCCGCGCGCCGCTGAGGCTCGGGGTCTGGAGCGCCATATATGGAGCCCCTCCGCTCGACCCACCGACACCCAAATATGGACGAGGATCGGGAAGAATGTCTGAAGAGCAGGAAAGCAGAGCACGGGTGTATATAAGACGGTGCGTGCGCGGGTCACTTCAGTTTGACTTCAGGACTCTGAGCACACACACAGCCGGTTACAGGTGAGTAAACCAGAAGAGCAGAGCTGCAAACGGCACGATGTGAATCTGACGCTAATCATTTACAGCGGTTTCGCTTTTGACTTTGGCTTTAAAAAAAAACGTTTTATTTACTTAGGCTATTAGACTGATATCAAAGAAACTTTTCTCTGCATATATTAACATTTAGTTAAAAACTAACTAAAATCATTGGAGTGCTTTTTTATGTTTAGCTATTTTTAATACATCAGAAACCCGCGATTGTAATTAGGCCTATGTTTAATATGCAATTAATCTAGCATGTGTTTACGATCATTTGATCATATTGGTGCAAATGTAAATACAAATCGTATTTGACAATAAAAAATTAAATGTTTTTTAAATCGTTTCATTCAGATTATTGAGCTATTTAGTAGTGTTGGGATGGTTATATTAATAGGTTAACAAGTTAAAATGCAATAAGTAGTGTAACTATTTCAATTATTAATGTAACTGATTACATTTGATTACTTTTCTGAAATTGTTAATGATTTTCAAGCATGTAAAGCAGGCAGTGTTAACCTTACAGAAGAGCTCAACACTGATTACTGACTTTAAAACCCCTTTATCACTTGAATTAAGATTATAATCATTTCATTTTAAAGCACCAAAAATTCTTTAAGCACCTTACATTAAGATCGTTCTGAGGTAAATACAGATTTAAACTCATCACAAGATATAGGCTATAGTAGATATGATAGGCCTGCTGTTTTGAAATCAAATCTTTGCATCGCTATGACAAGAAACACTGGCATCTATCAATGCCTTAGAAAAAACAAACAATAAAGCATATACATAAACCCAAGTAGGAAATAAAACAGTTATCAAATAAGCTATTCTGTGTCCTAAACTCGTGAAACATTGCTGTCTCATATTTTAGAGCAATCGATGCAATTTATGAAAGAAATAATAAAATCTGCATGTATGGGTGTGTGTGAAAAAACCCAGATGTAACCTCCTTTGTAATCATTAACATTTTCATAACTGTAATTTAATTACAGTAACTGATTACAATGACATTTATTTTGAAATTAAATTTAGTTACGTGTAACTAGTTACTCCCCAACACTGTTAGTATGCTATAATAATCCGTTTGAGTGATGATGATGTTGTCTGGGTTGTAGTGTCCTCATTAGCGTTTTCTCATTGGCTTTATTTGTAGAGCCCATCAAGATGTGTGACGACGACGAGACCACAGCTCTGGTGTGCGACAACGGCTCTGGCCTGGTCAAGGCTGGTTTCGCCGGAGATGACGCCCCCAGGGCCGTCTTCCCTTCCATCGTCGGCCGCCCACGTCACCAGGTACATACAGAGATCCTTACTGGATTTGTATTTGTCATTGAGAGAATGATTGTGTGGGTTTTCCTTGGGCTGTTCTGATCATGTTGTACTCAATGTTTACCCTTCAGGGTGTGATGGTCGGTATGGGTCAGAAAGACTCCTACGTTGGAGACGAGGCTCAGAGCAAGAGAGGTATCCTGACCCTGAAGTACCCAATCGAGCACGGCATCATCACCAACTGGGACGACATGGAGAAGATCTGGCACCACACCTTCTACAACGAGCTCCGCGTGGCCCCTGAGGAGCACCCGACCCTGCTCACCGAGGCCCCTCTGAACCCCAAAGCTAACCGTGAGAAGATGACCCAGATCATGTTTGAGACCTTCAACGTCCCCGCCATGTACGTGGCCATCCAGGCCGTCCTGTCCCTGTACGCTTCTGGCCGTACCACCGGTAAGAGAACGTGCTGCAACCTTTCTGGAGGTTACACACACTGCATTTAAAGCAACTGTAATTATATATCTGTGACCCACAAAACCAGTCTTAAGTCGCTGGGGTATATTTGTAGCAATAGCCAACAATACATTGTATGGGTCAAAATAAATAAAAATTATTTTATGCCAAAAATCATTAGGATATTAAGTGGTTTTGAGGTCCAGGGTCAAATTTGTGGCATTCAAACGTGCTTACTGTTAGCGCTGGCTGACTGATACATTGTTCCCGGCTGTTATTAGGTATTGTGCTGGACTCTGGTGATGGTGTGACCCACAATGTGCCCATCTATGAGGGTTACGCTCTTCCCCACGCCATCATGCGTCTGGACTTGGCTGGTCGCGATCTGACAGACTACCTGATGAAGATCCTGACCGAGCGCGGATACTCTTTCGTCACAACCGGTGTGTACCTGGTCTCTTTTTACTGCCATATTTCTAGCATGTGTGAAACAGACCAAATAAACAACTCTTGCTTTGTCGTCCACCGCAGCCGAGCGTGAGATTGTCCGTGACATCAAGGAGAAGCTCTGCTACGTCGCCCTGGACTTTGAGAATGAGATGGCCACCGCCGCCTCCTCGTCCTCTCTCGAGAAGAGCTACGAGCTTCCCGACGGTCAGGTCATCACCATCGGTAACGAGCGTTTCCGCTGCCCCGAGACCCTGTTCCAGCCATCCTTCATTGGTATGTTTGAAAACATGGGATATTATCTGTTGTTGTCTTACCTTTTAGTCCTCCAACCGTTTATGTGCTCTTCGTAAAACACTTGTACAGGTATGGAGTCTGCCGGCATTCACGAAACCGCTTACAACAGCATCATGAAGTGCGATATTGACATCAGAAAGGACTTGTACGCCAACAACGTCTTGTCTGGTGGCACCACAATGTACCCTGGTATTGCTGACCGTATGCAGAAGGAGATCACAGCCCTGGCTCCCAGCACAATGAAGATCAAGGTAATGCAGCCTAGAGCAATACAACTCAAGGTTTTGCTGGGTTGGCTTTTCCATGTTGACTTTAATGGGGTCATAAACTGCCTTTGTTACTATTTTGTACTGTACTGTTCTCTTGGGTCCACTTATAATGTTATCAAAAATGTTTACATCAAAAAACATCATAATTTTAGTAGTAATTAGCTGTCTTTTTTTGACACTGTTATGTTTGGCTGACACATTGCCAGCCTACGTCCTTCACACATGGATAATAACAGATAAAGCCATAGTGATCACGTAATGAAAACGGTTACTCACACTTGTGTGTTGCGATATTACTGTCGGATCCAGTATTACCAACACTGCATCCTCTTTTAGTTTCAATCTTTCTGAAAACGCTGTGTCGAATTGTGCTTCATTTATAAACGAGTGAGTGGTTAAATGAAGTGAACAAAGGACCAAGTTCTTACTGACAGTCTGGATCTTCATTACAAATAAAGTTCCTTACGTTGGGATCAGAAGGAAGGCAACGCAAACACTGTGTTTCCACATCTTGGCCCTGCGCAGCGTCTTGTTGTCTTCGGAGCATCTTTATCGTTTGGTTTCTGCATAGACCTGCGTGTGACGCTCTTGTTTACACTACATGTGAATGGGTGGGCGGAGCTAAACAGGCAGCGATGTAGAAGCAGGCGTTGATCTTCTGCGGAGGCGATGCTTAGCCCCTTACTACGCCAGAAGAGTGGCACATTCCACAAGCTGTCATTTTGACAGACTGCCTTTAATATTAGCTGTTTTTAGGGTGAATCCCAATTCTCTGTCTTACCCCTTCCCCTTAGTTTTGCGCGTTCACGTGAGAGTAAGGGCTGTCCCAATTCTGGTTTTGATCGAGGGGTAGGGGTAAGGGGAAGGGGTAGATAGCCCTTAAAACCAAGCATTTTCGCGAGCTTACTTGAAACCAAGGAGTACCCAGAACACAC
Source organism: Schizopygopsis pylzovi (assembly GCA_027422435.1). Taxonomy (NCBI): domain Eukaryota; kingdom Metazoa; phylum Chordata; class Actinopteri; order Cypriniformes; family Cyprinidae; genus Schizopygopsis; species Schizopygopsis pylzovi. Next base: position 5,270,464 of record CM049822.1, on the reverse strand, counting down.
TGCGGCCAGATCATCCAGAGAGTATTTACAGCTTAAATCATTTATTTAAAATTACGACAGTCTTGTTTTGTGCTCTACACAGTCCTGTAACTTATATATTTACAACCATGCTCTTAATTGAAACATCGCTTGTTTTCCACGCTAACGTTACATTGCTGATTTGCACAACAGTCCCGCGTTTCTCTGAATAGAGAAAACATCACTAAAACCCATGCAAGCGACAAACACACACTTTTAGACGGAGAGTTTGTGATCAAACACACACTTTTAGACGGAGAGTTTGTGATCAAACACACACTTTTAGACGGAGAGTTTGTGATCAAACACACACTTTTAGACGGAGAGTTTGTGATCAAACACACACTTTTAGACGGAGAGTTTGTGATCAAACACACACTTTTAGGCGGAGAGTTTGAGATCAAACACACACTTTTAGACGGAGAGTTTGTGATCAAACACACACTTTTAGACGGAGAGTTTGTGATCAAACACACTTTTAGACGGAGAGTTTGTGATCATACACACACTTTTAGACGGAGAGTTTGTGATCAAACACACACTTTTAGACGGAGAGTTTGTGATCAAACACACACTTTTAGACGGAGAGTTTGTGATCAAACACACACTTTTAGACGGAGAGTTTGTGATCAAACACACACTTTTAGACGGAGAGTTTGTGATCAAACACACACTTTTAGACGGAGAGTTTGTGATCAAACACACACTTTTAGACGGAGAGTTTGTGATCAAACACACACTTTTAGACGGAGAGTTTGTGATCAAACACACACTTTAAGACGGAGAGTTTGTGATCAAACACACACTTTTAGACGGAGAGTTTGTGATCAAACACACACTTTAAGACGGAGAGTTTGTGATCAAACACACACTTTTAGACGGAGAGTTTGTGATCAAACACACACTTTTAGACGGAGAGTTTGTGATCAAACACACACTTTTAGACGGAGAGTTTGTGATCAAACACACACTTTTAGACGGAGAGTTTGTGATCAAACACACACTTTTAGACGGAGAGTTTGTGATCAAACACACACTTTTAGACGGAGAGTTTGTGATCAAACACACACTTTAAGACGGAGAGTTTGTGATCAAACACACACTTTTAGACGGAGAGTTTGTGATCAAACACACACTTTTAGACGGAGAGTTTGTGATCAAACACACACTTTTAGACGGAGAGTTTGTGATCAAACACACACTTTTAGACGGAGAGTTTGTGATCAAACACACACTTTTAGACGGAGAGTTTGTGATCAACACTTGTCTCCTCTGGTGACGTAGCAGCCAGCTAGCGATGATGTATGATGACGTAACCGTAACCAAGTGGCGTCTCATTTCACAGGGGTATGTTTTCACCCCTAGTGCTTACCACTCGGTTTCGAGGGACAAGGGCTAGGGGTAAGACGAAGGTGAAGGGGTAAGACAGAGAAATGGGATTCACCCTTAGACTAACAAAAAGTTTTGAGATCTGAAATTTGCAGGATATTTTTAATAGTACAATGACCTCTTATATGTCAAAAGATCAAGAGTTTTGATTTCTCAGTTCATGACCCCTTTAAAACCGCAGACTGGTTTTCTGAGTAATATTTGATCTCCTCCTCTGTAGATCATTGCTCCCCCCGAGCGCAAGTACTCCGTCTGGATCGGCGGCTCCATCCTGGCCTCCCTGTCCACCTTCCAGCAGATGTGGATCACCAAGCAGGAATACGACGAAGCCGGCCCCAGCATCGTCCACCGCAAGTGCTTCTAAGCGCCTGGCTCACATCCTATCATTGCTTCCTGCTCAGGAACCAAGCGACGGTGCATTGCTCCGGTGGACAGCTTTTCTACAGTCGTCATTTATGCATTGACGAAGGAGCGAGCAGTAAAAGCATAAACTGAGAAAACGTCAAGGGAGAGAAAAATACCAAGCGCTCTCATTGCACACACATGTATTTATTACTGACTTCCATGGTTTGGTATTTTGCGAATGCTGTTTTACATTGAAGGACCCCGCTCCCTTAGATTCCAGTGACTCTGGGCACCCGATCCAGTTGATGACCAACACAAATCACACTTCAACTGACAAATAAAACTGAAAATCTATTTTTAAACATGGTACTCGTCAATGAATATGTCATTTCAGTATACAGTACACTGTTTCAGCTCACACTGAGACAGACTAAACAATATTAACCCAACCTCTCCGATGGTTTACACAGATGATTAACACAACATCTTGTTATGTCTGTAATATGACAGGTATAAACCATCTGGGCTGTTTAAGTGGGCTCTAATGGAGGATGAATTAATGAATCACAGAAGCACTGACAAGCTTACAGTTTTATACTTTGTATAAAGGAATCATGATCTTTATTAGCTGATAATTTATATCATAACAGCGCGTGTTTAATGATATAAAGTATAAGCTAATAAAGATTTGATATATATATATTAGCTTGAATAGTTATGTGTTTATATATATATACACACACACACACACACAGTATAAACACCTAAAATGTATTACAGTACCGATTTAATACGGAGTAAGATATTGAATACTTTTCTTCTTTATATGGTAACCTTTGTCATCTGTAAAGTTTTTTTTTTTAATATCAAAAGTACTATCGTTTACCAATAATGTGCCCTTAAGAAAATTAACCATGGTTTTATTGTCTTATTATTACACTAAAACTGTAGTAACCATGTTTTTTACTGGCATATTGAATTTGGATATCCACAGTTATACTACAAATTACCATAAGATTGTACATCCCAAAAAATTCAGACCTTATATTTCATATTTGGGTTAAAATATTTTCCCGACAGACAAAGACCTTTTCTGCGCATGCGCTGAGAAAGTTTCGTCGCTAGTAATGAGAGGAATGTAGTATTAAAACTGTTACAAATTACATTACAAAAATATTAGAAAAACGTTTAAGGCCAAACTACTCCACAAATAATTAACTTCATCTATCGTGTCTGGAAGAAAGTAGACGATTATAATCAAATTAGGATGAATTAGACGGTAGATTGGATTGTGTGTGTGTTTATCTGCGCATCAAGTCCTGAGGCAGTTGAAGTGATGTTGTGCGCATGCGCACTGTAACTCACCAAAGCCGTAATATCATATCAGCGACGCTTGTTTTTCTAGTACGCAGCAGGCGCTCATCAGTGATGATAGGTGTGTTCGGAAATCATAAGGACGTAAGAATAAAGATGTACGTCTTTATCCAACGTTAAACGCATAAGGAACGGAAAAGAAAGGAGTGGGTGAGTTTAAAGCGCTTACGTTTATCCGAGCCAGTGTTTACATACATCCTCAACGCAGACCTGTAAACATGCCAACGGGTTTCTTCAGCGAATACTATTTAAATTATTTGTACCAGTTTATTAATAACAATAAATACCGATTGCGTCTACATTTTGTGATAGATTATGATCAGGGATGCTTGAATATGCTCGTAAAAACGCGGTCGTAATCATACAATAAACGTCCCTAGAACGTAAGAAATGTCCTTTTAGACATGTGACATCGGCTTATGTATTATGTAAAGAATATAAATAAATAATGTGGGCACTGGGCTGTAAGCTTCTCTACCGGAGAGCTGGAATAACAGCATGCACTCCTCCTGATCGCAATACTAAAAATCATCAAATCCGTACTGTGTACTACTAAGAACAGATGACATAGACAAGACTGACACATTATCATGTTCATTCCGTAGGTGATTATTTCAGAAATGTCTACCGATAACAACATGATGTCCAAGAAGGTCCGGACGGAGTACATGAAGAAGTTCAGAGATCCCAAGTGGGAGACGTTGTCGAAATCTTACGAGGACTCGGTGAAATACAGACTGACGCGGAGGCTGATGGAGCAGACACACAGACCGTTATTTGTGGACGGATGGGACAGCGGGTCCGACTCCAGCGGACGGTCCAGTCCCAAAAAGCAGGAGGGGAACTACCACTACATATCCTCATCAGAGGCCAAGAAGGAGAATGCAGAGGTTCTGGACGCCTGGAAGCCGCAGGTGAATGGAGAAGTTGACACGGATACTAGTGCAACCGTGGAAAGCTCACTTCCCTTGGGTACGTTCATGTCTTGTAAGCTTCTGTTCGATTGAAGTCTGATTTAAATCTTCATTTTTGAGTGATCTACTCATTTTGTTTTTGTCACAGAGAATGGTTACAAAGATGTGACTCCTAACGGGCCATCAGAATCTAACCCAAAACGGCGACAGAGACGTTCAGAGCCGTGCTACCCTACGAAGGAGTTGGATAGTGATGAATCTCAACTATCCGTATCAAGAAAGCCATCCAGGGCCAAGAGCCAACCACCGGGCAACACCAAGCAGCGGACGTCCAGCCGTGAGAACAGACGCTCTTTTCTCCGCTGTGACTGGGCAGAAAGACACATTGAGACCAGGGACAGAAGGACACCAAATATGAGAGCGTCTATGTCCGCTGGAGAGGTGAGGCCTGAGAGTAACCGCAGCTTTCTGTGTCTGATATTAGAGGCGATGAAAACTACTCATTTTCAGTCATTTGACAGTTTTACACGCAGCCTATCATTACCTCAGATGTAGACTTTGCCATGAGAACGTCCTGTACCCATACAGCAAAAAAAGTGTTCATAGATTTTTTGTAAATATATTTAAAGTATGTTTTATTTAATGCATATTTTAGAAAAAAAGTAAAATATATATATTTAAAGAAATATGTGACTAAATATATTTTTATAATAAAAAATATGTTATGTTAAATGTATGATTTATTTTCAATATATTATAAGAACATTAAAAGCTATAAATATAAATAACAGATATTTATAGCTAGATTTTATATTTATGATATTTATTTTGTTTATATATATGTTTTTTATTGCTGTATAGATAACCATTAGTAGAAAGGAATTATTAATAATTTAGATACATTTTCTGACAATTTTAAATATATTTTCTTATATAACATGGAGATATATTGTTATATATGAAGAGTTTATTTGCAAAAACAGATAACTCGTTTTTTACATTTTTATGTTTTTTATGTAAAAATCCAGTTTTTTTTATGTTATCATGTTTTTATTGTGCTTGTGTTAGTTAGCGGTTTTTTTAAAGTATTTTTTTAATGCTAGTCAAAATAACCCGACTGCAGTTTGATTTAAAGTATTTAAAATAGTATTTAAAATAGTTCAAAATTATTTTTTAATATTATATTTTAAAAAGCTGCACTGTATTTTTTTGCTGCATGGGTATCTATTAGCACAGGGGTCACGAAACTTGATCCTGGAGGGCCGGTGTCCTGCAGAGTTTAGCTCAACACACCTGCCGAGATGTTTCAAGTATACCTAGTATGTGTTTAAATAGGGCTGGAGCTAAACTCTGCAGGACACCGGCCCTCCAGGACCGAACTTGGTGACCGCTGCATTAGCAGAAGTGAGCATGAGTGTGTTTTTAACAGATTTGAAGAAATGATACACACAAAGAGGGTAATTCTGAAGAGACTAAACAGCCGTGTACTAATCAGTGGAATGAAGCTCTGTGTGACATCTGACACCACATGTGGACGCGGTGAATTATTCAGCGTAGAGCCATGATATACCGTCAGATTACCTTCTCTGCTATACAAAAGTTTAGTAGGTTAACGAGGTGGATTCCATCAGAGTAGAAAACTGCAAAGGAGTCGAGTCCGAGATCCGAGAAACTGATTATATCTGAATTCGTTTGCAGATTCATCGGGCCGACGTGGGCGTTCAGACACGCAGACACGGAGGACCATCAGACCACCGGCGGGCGAGGTCAGCTGACCCGGAGAAGTCTCGGCGATCAGCACTGAGTGTGTCGGACGAGCGCTGGATGACCGAGTACATGCACTGCTTCTCTGCTCGACTGAGATAGAGACTGATCCAGGAGCAGCTTGTGTCACTGGATTTGACCCCAAACCAGCACTACAGGACCATTAGAGAAGGCACTGGACAACTGACAACAAAAACTGAATAAAGTTACACGCATTCCTTTAAATTCAATATGAATGCAGTTATTCATAAAATATTAAAATAGTTCATTTTTTTTATACTGGCTACAATCACTTTGTTGTGAATGCATGTAAGGACCAAACATTTAAATATTATATCAAAACACATTTGGTATCACAAATACTTGGTTTTAATATGTTCAGTATCTTGTTTTGTTGGAATTTAATGGTCGTTATAATTTTCCGATTTTCAGTGTTTGGTGGATATTAGAAGAAATTTGGTTTAACTCTTTTGAATACGATTGACTGATGTTTGGTTTAACTCTTTTGAATGTGATTGACTGATGTTTGGTTTAACTCTTGAATGTGATTGACTGATGTTTAGTTTAACTCTCTTGAATGTGATTGACTGATGTTTGGTTTAACTCTTTTGAATGTGATTGACTGATGTTTAGTTTAACTCTCTTGAATGTGATTGACTGATGTTTGGTTTAACTCTTGAATGTGATTGACTGATGTTTGGTTTAACTATTGAATGTGATTGACTGATGTTTGGTTTAACTCTTGAATGTGATTGACTGACGTTTGGTTTAACTCTCTTGAATGTGATTGACTGATGTTTGGTTTAACTCTTGAATGTGATTGACTGATGTTTGGTTTAACTCTTTTGAATGTGATTGACTGACGTTTGGTTTAACTCTCTTGAATGTGATTGACTGACGTTTGGTTTAACTCTCTTGAATGTGATTGACTGACGTTTGGTTTAACTCTCTTGAATGTGATTGACTGACGTTTGGTTTAACTCTTGAATGTGATTGACTGATGTTTGGTTTAACTCTCTTGAATGTGATTGACTGACGTTTGGTTTAACTCTCTTGAATGTGATTGATTGACGTTTGGTTTAACTCTCTTGAATGTGATTGACTGATGTTTGGTTTAACTCTCTTGAATGTGATTGACTGACGTTTAGTTTAACTCTTTTAAATGTGATTGACTGACGTTTGGTTTAACTCTTTTGAATGTGATTGACTGACGTTTGGTTTAACTCTTTTGAATGTGATTGACTGATGTTTAGTTTAACTCTCTTGAATGTGATTGACTGACGTTTGGTTTAACTCTTGAATGTGATTGACTGACGTTTGGTTTAACTCTTTTGAATGTGATTGACTGATGTTTGGTTTAACTCTCTTGAATGTGATTGACTGACGTTTGGTTTAACTCTTGAATGTGATTGACTGATGTTTGGTTTAACTCTTGAATGTGATTGACTGATGTTTGGTTTAACTCTTGAATGTGATTGACTGACGTTTGGTTTAACTCTTGAATGTGATTGACTGATGTTTGGTTTAACTCTTGAATGTGATTGACTGACGTTTGGTTTAACTCTCTTGAATGTGATTGACTGATGTTTAGTTTAACTCTTTTAAATGTGATTGACTGACGTTTGGTTTAACTCTTTTGAATGTGATTGACTGATGTTTGGTTTAACTATCTTGAATGTGATTGACTGATGTTTGGTTTAACTCTTTTGAATGTGATTGACTGACGTTTGGTTTAACTCTTTTGAATGTGATTGACTGACGTTTGGTTTAACTCTTTTGAATGTGATTGACTGATGTTTGGTTTAACTATCTTGAATGTGATTGACTGATGTTTGGTTTAACTCTTTTGAATGTGATTGACTGACGTTTGGTTTAACTCTTTTGAATGTGATTGACTGATGTTTGGTTTAACTCTTTTGAATGTGATTGACTGACGTTTGGTTTAACTCTTTTGAATGTGATTGACTGATGTTTGGTTTAACTCTCTTGAATGTGATTGACTGATGTTTGGTTTAACTCTTTTGAATGTGATTGACTGATGTTTGGTTTAACTCTTTTGAATGAGATTGACTGACGTTTGGTTTAACTCTATTGAAGGTGATTGACTGATGTTTGGTTTAACTCTTGAATGTGATTGACTGATGTTTGGTTTAACTCTTGAATGTGATTGACTGATGTTTGGTTTAACTCTTTTGAAGGTGATTGACTGATGTTTGGTTTAACTCTTTTGAATGTGATAAACTGATGTTTGGTTTAACTCTTTTGAATGTGATTGACTGATGTTTGGTTTAACTCTTTTGAATGTGATAAACTGATGTTTGGTTTAACTCTTTTGAAGGTGATTGACTGATGTTTGGTTTAACTCTTTTGAATGTGATAAACTGATGTTTGGTTTAACTCTTTTGAATGTGATTGACTGACGTTTGGTTTAACTCTTTTGAAGGTGATTGACTGACGTTTGGTTTAACTCTTTTGAAGGTGATTGACTGATGTTTGGTTTAACTCTTTTGAATGTGATTGACTGATGTTTGGTTTAACTCTTTTGAATGTGATTGATTGACGTTTGGTTTAACTCTTTTGAATGTGATTGATTGATGTTTGGTTTAACTCTTTTGAATGTGATTGACTGATGTTTGGTTTAACTCTTTTGAAGGTGATTGACTGATGTTTGGTTTAACTCTCTTGAATGTGATTGATGTTTGGTTTAACTCTTTTGAATGTGATTGACTGATGTTTGGTTTAACTCTTTTGAATGTGATTGACTGATGTTTGGTTTAACTCTTTTGAATGTGATTGACTGATGTTTGGTTTAACTCTCTTGAATGTGATTGATGTTTGGTTTAACTCTTTTGAAGGTGATTGACTGATGTTTGGTTTAACTCTCTTGAATGTGATTGACGTTTGGTTTAACTCTTTTGAATGTGATTGACTGATGTTTGTTTTAATTGATCACACGGTCGATGGTTTAGTGTTTGAGAGGCCGTGTTAGAAGTGCAGTGCTGTGCTAGTCGTGAACGTGTATTTTCCTCACCGATCACCAACAATCATCATTTTAATCCACTTTTTGCACAAAGATGTCAAGTTATTAATATTTTTAGATGGAAAAATAATTGAGGGCTAGTTGAAAGCCAATCTTGTGAATGTGATTATTTATTATGCATTGAGTTATTTATTAGAGCACAGATTTGGTATAAAAATACATATTTGCTCACATGTATATATTTTCTGTGATATTTAAAATGCATCAGCACTGATCGTGTCATAGACACTTTGAATGAGCCGCTTCATGGTTCGCTGGGGGACATTTCCTCTGCTCTTTATCTTAATAACTGGTTGCCTGTTATCACTTTCTTATGATTTCATAAAAGGAAACTCATTCTGGTTAAGCCTTTTGACGCGGATGTTCTTGAATGAAGCATATGAAATATGCTAACTTGTTGATTTTCTTCAGCAATGTTTACATTTTGACCACTGTATTTGTACATGAGAACATGCACAGGTAGATATATTTTCATCTGGAGAACTAAATACGCCTAATGCATTGCAGTGAATAAACTATGTTTGAGTAACATCATGTCTCTGCGATATTATGTTCATAAATCACAATATCACACAGAGCAATATGTTAAACGTCAGTATAACTTACTTTAAAAAACAAAACAACATGAAAGATGTTTATTAATACATTTACATCAATTTTTGTATAATTTAATTTATTTTATATTGTATATGTGCATTTTGTTTGATCAAATAATAGTGGGGTCCAAAAGTCTAAATCCACCAGTGACAATGTTATTTTGCGTTCTTCTCTGATTTAATATAGTTATCATAATTTAAAATGAGTTTAGATGCAAATATAAGAAAACCAAAAGGATTCCAATATGAATATTGCACAGGATTCTAATTAGAATTTTGGGATCCAAAATCATATTTTGGAACAATTCCTAAGATTCCAACAGGACTCAATGACACAAACGGTTTTGTTCCTATCCTATTCATTTTCTTTGCAGCAGCGTGCTTACTGAGATAATGTATATAAAAGAGAAGGATTTAAACGGGAAGCCAATACAAAAAAAACATTCTCAGGAATCTCAAGTCCTGTAAGAATCTCATTGGACTGGTTCCAAATTATGATAGAAATTCTAATTAGAACTTTATTAGAATCCTTTAGTTGTTTTGTTTTTACAAGGGAACTAAAAAAATTAACTCGTAACAAATTGAGTGGAAACTGTAATTAGCAGTGCAGATGCATGAACAAAACCTAATAAGCATGTTTCTTCAATCGAACCAAGAACATCAGAGTTCACATGAAATGCTTGTAATCCATTTGACATAATAACATTTCCAACCCTTAAAACGTTATTTCCAATGTGGTCTTTTGGACGCCGTTGTGTGTGTCTAATGTTAACTATATTAACAGTCTGACTGGTTTTCTAATAGAGCTTCTAAGCGTATCCAGCTATTTGCACATATGCCACAAACTGTCAGCATCTGCAGCACGGTCCAAATCATCTTGCCACCTCTGAGGCCAGCTGGCGGACAGCAGACGACTCAGAGGTCTGAATCATGCCATGATGCAGTGTATGTCTTTGTTTTCAATTGGCTGATCAGACATGCTGACGTGCCATTGTGATCTGTTTAACCCGCACTTTAAATAGACACCTGCTAAAAGTCTAATCTCACCGACAGCTGCACGTCTGTGAGATATAGAGGACAGAAAACCAATGTGTGTGTATACTAGGAGATGTGCCAGAAAGTGTGTGTCTCCAGAGAAGAGTTCTGTTTTACTAGTATAATGTGTCTAAATAAACATTTGTTGCTAGTTTTCTCATCTAAGGCTGGTTAATCTGTTTGGTAAAGGCTCTGAGTGAAACTTTAGACACTCGTGTTACACTTGCGCACCTCCTTCAGCTTCTTCCCGTTACTCAGCAGGCCCTGGGAGACGCTGATGAAGACCATTAACCAGAGGAGCAGCTGTAACACACCTGTCCACATTGATCTTCAGCACCATGCAGAAGCTTCAGATGACCACTGGACGAGGCATAAGAGAGCAGACTGTGAAAGATAGCACACAAATACATCTCGATAATCTGTTAAAGAGCGCTTCATCTGGAGATCATCTGTTGAGTATAGCTACAAACATCTGATAAACAGTGTTGGGGTAACGCGAGTTACGTGATAATATTACTTTTTTCAAGTAACTAGTAAAGTAACGCGTTACTTTTTAATTTACTAGAAAATATCTGAGTTACTTTTCTCCATTTATTGATGACAATGCGCTGTGTGAACATGATCTTACTGTAGATCTAATCTAGACTAAATATGAATGTGTATTAATTCATCCCACTCGCAAAAAACAGATTCAGTATTCATCTAAATGAATTAAAACAGTGAAATGCAAACTCAGAATATGACGCAAGCCTGCAATAATTAAATGTTAAACAACACAAATATATCTAATCTCATTTTATTAACCGATGTGTTTGCTGCTGACCTTTGATGATCCAGTTCAACCATACTAATAAACAAAAATGACTTTAGATAAACTAACAATTGTGCTTGATTGTTTGTTTTTATTGCTGAAGAGTGTTGAACTTCTCTGTGTTCTTCTGTACAGACGTGATTTACTCGTCCTTCAGTCTGAGGTTTATTCATTACAATTTTTGGTGTAAAAGGCTTTTACATTGTCTATAAATATAACTTCTTGTATTAAAAACAAACAATCAAGCCGTGCTCATATTTAAAAAGTAACACGAAAGCAACTCAAAAGTAACGTAATGCATTACTTTCCTTAAAAAGTAACTAAGTAACGTAATTAGTTACTTTTTTAGGGAGTAACGCAATATTGCAATGCATTACTTTTAAAAGTAACTTTCCCCAACACTGCTGATAAACATCTTTGAAAAAGAGTTTTACATATATTCTAAATCAAAAACATCTTAAACCCATATTATAAGTATTTAACATCTGACAAAAACGCCTTAGATAAGCAAACACTTTAAAAAATGTCATAATCTGTTCAGAAGTATCTCTAACGTTACTAATAAAAAAACAAGACATTTCACCAAAATAAAACGATTTAAAAACGTTAAAAACCTATTAATAAACAACATTATTGAACTAAAAGTTAATAAAATACTATAAACGATGTGTAAAATGAATAGATGTTATGTTGTTAACAAGTTCCTTAAGACAACAACTAACTTAGCTAGCTAACTACCAATTATACGAGTTTACCTGTTGAACAACCGTTAGCAGCCGTTTTAGCAACTAGCTTCAAAATGTATCTAAAAAGCGTGAACGTCTCTTCAAGTGAGATAATATATACCATATTTTATAGGCTAGCTATAACGATTGTCCACACCACACCAACGGACTATAACGGTCGGTTTATTATAACCGCGCACTGTCGCTTTAAATGCTCGCGGTCAAAATTCAATACAAAATGATCCTTATTTCTATTTTTGGAATTTGGAATTTTAGAATTATTTTGGACCCCGTAAAACCACTTTAGAGGACTTTTATTGTGCAAAGTGCCATACGAATAGATTGAATGACTCAAATGAATCAGAGAGTCGTTGTTTTGAATCGTTTTGTTAATGAGCTAACTGACAGATCTGAACGCTTCTTCTCAATACTTCTTGTGTTTGATAACAGCCTCTGATCAATGCACAGTGCCTAATCTTTGGTGAATGGAAATGAATGTCAAACGGATTCAAATGAAGAATTGCTCAGACAGAGGAATGAAGCAGAGAAATCCCGAGATCAGGGTGAGAGCAGCGCATTATTATTCCACGTGCTGAACATGTGTCCGGCTCTGTCTGTCCAGATCTGAACCCCTGCAGCCTTCACCTGTCCCGTCTGTATTAGTGCTGCTGCACATGTGTCCGGCTCTGTCTGTCCAGATCTGAACCCCTGCAGCCTTCACCTGTCCCGTCTGTATTAGTGCTGCTGAACATGTGTCCGGCTCTGTCTGTCCAGATCTGAACCCCTGCAGCCTTCACCTGTCCCGTCTGTATTAGTGCTGCTGAACATGTGTCCGGCTCTGTCTGTCCAGATCTGAACCCCTGCAGCCTTCACCTGTCCCGTCTGTATTAGTGCTGCTGAACACGTGTCCGGCTCTGTCTGTCCAGATCTGAACCCCTGCAGCCTTCACCTGTCCCGTCTGTATTAGTGCTGCTGAACATGTGTCTGGCTCTGTCTGTCCAGATCTGAACCCCTGCAGCCTTCACCTGTCCCGTCTGTATTAGTGCTGCTGAACATGTGTCTGGCTCTGTCTGTCCAGATCTGAACTCCTGCAGCCTTCACCTGTCCCGTCTGTATTAGTGCTGTTGAACATGTGTCCGGCTCTGTCTGTCCAGATCTGAACCCCTGCAGCCTTCACCTGTCCCGTCTGTATTAGTGCTGCTGAACATGTGTCCGGCTCTGTCTGTCCAGATCTGAACCCCTGCAGCCTTCACCTGTCCCGTCTGTATTAGTGCTGCTGAACATGTGTCTGGCTCTGTCTGTCCAGATCTGAACCCCTGCAGCCTTCACCTGTCCCGTCTGTATTAGTGCTGTTGAACATGTGTCCGGCTCTGTCTGTCCAGATCTGAACTCCTGCAGCCTTCACCTGTCCCGTCTGTATTAGTGCTGTTGAACATGTGTCCGGCTCTGTCTGTCCAGATCTGAACCCCTGCAGCCTTCACCTGTCCCGTCTGTATTAGTGCTGTTGAACATGTGTCTGGCTCTGTCTGTCCAGATCTGAACCCCTGCAGCCTTCACCTGTCCCGTCTGTATTAGTGCTGCTGAACATGTGTCCGGCTCTGTCTGTCCAGATCTGAACCCCTGCAGCCTTCACCTGTCCCGTCTGTATTAGTGCTGTTGAACATGTGTCCGGCTCTGTCTGTCCAGATCTGAACCCCTGCAGCCTTCACCTGTCCCGTCTGTATTAGTGCTGCTGAACATGTGTCCGGCTCTGTCTGTCCAGATCTGAACCCCTGCAGCCTTCACCTGTCCCGTCTGTATTAGTGCTGCTGAACATGTGTCCGGCTCTGTCTGTCCAGATCTGAACCCCTGCAGCCTTCACCTGTCCCGTCTGTATTAGTGCTGCTGCACACCTGTCGAGCTCGAGCACATCAGCAGCACGCGACAGTCACAGCTGTCACGTGTCGTTAGGGAAAGTTACTTTTAAAAGTAATCATTCCAATATCGCGTTACTTTTTGTGGAAAGTAATGCGTGACATTACTTTTCCTCATCTGGGCTTTGCTTGCTAATTAGTTTTTAATATAAAAATGTCTATTTTTGGAAAACGTTTTAGCCCTTTCACACAAAAAGTGAAATGAATAAACCTCAGCCATTCTGGATTGCATGAAGCATAGAATGCAGAAGAAGTTCAACACACTCCTGCAATAAAAGAAAATGCAAAACAAATGTCATGTTTATCTTAAGTCGTGTTTGCTTATTGCTATGGTTGAATTGGATCATCGAAGGACGGCAGCAAAGAATATGGTTAATAAATTGGGATTAAATGCATAAAATATGTGTGCTATTTAATTATTGCAGGTTTGCATTGCACTGTTTTCATTTATTTTGAGTAATACTGAATCTGTTTTTGTGCCAGTAAATGAATAAATGCATGTAAACATGGAGTCAGAACTACAGTAACATCATGTTTAGACCGCGCACACAAGACTCATGATTCCTGGAAACACGGGGACAGAAGAGATGACAGTCAATAATGAGAGAACAAATGAATTGCATTACTTTTTAGAAAAACTAACTCGGATATTATATTGTAAATTAAAAAGTAATGTGTTACTTTACTAGTTACTTGAAAAAAAGTAATCTGATTACGTAACTCGCGTTACTTGTAATGCATTACCCCCGACTCTGACGCAGATCACTTTTAGGCCTACTAGAGTCCAAACTAATACAACATGAACAAGAACAAAATGACTAAATACCAGAATTAATACAGAAACTAAACACAAAACAAATGCTAATTCAAGATTTTAATACATACTACAATAGTAGCCTCTATACAATAAAATAAAAACTTATTTAATATAATTAACATGAATATATTTTAATATTATTTTGTGTTATTTAAACATGCATGCATCACAGGCTTAAAGAAGCTAGAACAAGAACTTTTCAAGCTAAACATCTGACAAAATAAAGTTTATGTTTGAAAGGGTAAACCAACAGCATTAAAATGAATAACAGTATTGTGTGGATCTGCGTGTGTGAACGTGAGGAGAACTGTCTTCGTACATCTAAAAACCACCGAACACCAGCTGAATAAACACGGAGCAAATCTGAAGATAGTGAAGAAACGAAGGTCCATACAGACACTTAATTTGATTGATTTCAATGGCATTCAGACATTAACTGTGACTTAAAACATCCCTGACAATTGCCACATGGCAGTGAAAGCATTAACGCCATCCCAGCAGCACACACACAGAAGATGCTTCACGCTGGACGACCTTGACCTCTTGTGTTCACCTGACGTTCAGGACGTAACTCAATATTGTGCTCTACAGGTGAAGCTCCATAAGTGCATTACTACTAGAGAGACGATTAAAGCGTTATTGAATACCATTGACAATAACAGTGCATTAAAACATGCCGTAAATGTTTGGAAAAACAAAAGTAAGTCACTCTTATCACCCCAGAACACCAGCTGAACTGAACGCTCTGTTTCAGAGAGTCCCCCAGCTTCAGCTCTCAAGGCCTGTTGTACTGATCTTATTCCTGCAGCAGGTGGAGGCTGAGCTCAAGAGATCCCGTGAGGGGAAAACCAGTCGCCATCTGCCTGCCTAATTCCCACAGGTGCTTCTGTCTCGACCCATTACAGGATCAGCCCACCTCGCTGCGGGAAACTCACTTAGAATTCAAATAAATCACTATTTCTCAATTAAGTCCTCAAATACTGAGCACTTTGGTAATGACACCTAATAAATCATTGCATAACAACTGAAACAAGTCTGAGTTTATATGAAAAGAAACAAGCAAATAGAATTTCCTCATTTTAGATTTATTTTTTTAAGTAAATGCATATATTTCTGTAGCTCAAATATTAAAACATGGTGCTAGCAAAGCCAAGGTTATGGGTTTTAATTCAATGCATGAACTGACTAAATGCATACAAATTTAAAATACTTCAACTTCCATAGATTTTGCAATTCATATTAGTAGTCAATCAATATGAATTCTGATACAGATTGACCGACTGAGAAGAAGCTCATGAGTTTAAACCTCACCAAACGTAAAACAGTATATTTGCACCACGTATGAATCTCATTACGACACCAGCTTCAGCCGGCACCTGTGAGTCAGATATTAGTGGCTGTAAACGCTGCTATTAAAGGGGTTTCAGTCCATTCAGATCCACTCAGAGCCTGCAGTAAGTGTCATTGTGCAGGTAATTGTCCTTCAGTGATGGGTAATTACGTCTGCTGTGAGAGTCCCAGATTGCCGAGGGAAAAGCGTAACACAATGATGTAAATGAATCGGATCTGATTAAAGGCTTTAGAGCCGTACTGACCTTTGACGGCTGTCTGAACAAGACCTGCGGGGCGAAGTTCATTTTCGTCGACGCAAATCTACTTCTAGACTAAACACTGTAACACTTTCAGTTCCGTTTATATGACTTATCACGAGTATAAAACGTGGTGGACAAAACAACAGACTATACAGGAGTACAACAGGTGTAACGCGGACATCCAATCCGACTCACTGGATCAGATAATCCACGGTTCTGGGTCACAGGTGTACACAACACGCAACAGGTGACGCTAAAGGAGGCTTAGCTAAAGGAAAATTATAATGTTGTTATATCTAAAATAAGTAACAATTAATCAAAACGGACCCCATTTACTTTCCTCATGCATGTTTTCATTATCGTGCACAATTCACTTCACATTATTCCAAACAAAAAAAGTGTGTTGTTGTAAACTTGACATAAAACAGCTACTCTTCACAGTAAATTCATGTCCTGTCCTACAGCGTTGCTCGCTGAATATGCGGTTTAATTTGGAAATGCATCACAGTAAAATGTCTGTTCATCTGGACTTGACTTTAAGAGGGTTTGTTTATATTGAGAGCGGAAGGAACTCAGACTGACCGGTGTGGCATTGCTGGATCCGTCACTGAAGGTCAAAGCTCTGGACGCAGCTCAGTTTCCTCCACCATGTTTCTGAGAGCTGCTTGATTTTATCTGGAGTCTTTTCTCTCAGCGTAAGCATCCTCGGCCACGCCGCCTCCTCCGCGTGCCGCATGCTGGCCAGGATGGCGCCGTCGAACACCTCCTTCAGGTTCTTCTGCGTCAGCGCGGAGCATTCAGTAAACGTGACGGCGCCGATGCTCCGGGCGCACATGCGAGCGTCGTCTCCGCTCACCAGTCTCTCCTGGCCGTCCGCGAGTCGGATCAGCACCTGGACGTCCTCCCGCAGGTCGCTCTGAGTGCCCACGAGGAGGATGGGAACGCCCGGACAGAGGCGATGAACCTCGGGGGCCCAGCGGGCCGCCACGCTCCTGAAGGAGGACGGAAGAACCACGCTGTAGCAGAGCAGGAAGACATCAGCTTCACGGTAACAGAGAGGACGGAGGCGCTCAAACTCATCCTGAAAACAGACCAAAAGTGAGACAGCTGCCACATTTTACTAATTCAAATACTGTGGCCTGTATTTCTAAATATATGCATTGCAAAGAACTACTTGCATAATTTTTTCAAACTTCTAGATTGCATGTGCTTTTCTATTTAGATCTATATAGACACGCAAGTAGGACAAATGATCAGTCTGATGAGCAAGTTCTACTACTAGACAGTCACAGACATCTACAGGACTCAGTACTAAGAGAATGAAGCGTCTGATTCTAACACTAGGTGGCGCTCTTCCGTCATATCCTGTTGCTTACATATAGAGGCTGATCCGCTGACCCCCATCTCTGCCATTCAAAGCACAGAGAGAAGACAGTTCATCATCCATCAAAACAAACTGGTGATGATAGATAGAACGAGAGAACGATAGAACGAGAGATAGAACGAGAGATAGATAGATAGACAGATAGACAGACAGATAGACAGATAGATAGAACGATAGATAGACAGATAGATAGATCGATAGATAGATAGATAGATAGATACGAGAGATAGATAGATAGATAGATAGATAGACTAGATAGATAGATAGATAGATAGACGAAGATAGATAGATAGATAGATAGATAGATAGATAGATAGATAGATAGATAGATCGATAGATAGATAGATAGATAGATAGATAGATAGATAGATAGATAGATAGATAGATAGATAGATAGATAGATAGATAGATAGATAGATAGATAGATAGATAGATAGATAGATAGAACGATAGATAGATAGATAGATAGATAGATAGATAGATAGATAGATAGATAGATAGATAGAACGAGAGATAGATAGATAGATAGATAGAACGAGAGATAGATAGATAGATAGAACGATAGATAGATAGAACGATAGATAGAACGATAGATAGATAGATAGATAGATAGATAGATAGATAGATAGATAGAACGATAGATAGATAGATAGATAGATAGATAGATAGATAGATAGACAGATAGATAGATAGATAGATAGATAGATAGATAGATAGATAGATAGATAGATAGATAGATAGATAGATAGATAGATAGATCACCTGTCCTGCCATGTCACACAGTTGAAGTTGAACTGGTCTTCCATCCACCACAACCCTAGCTGAGAAAGTAAATCATATTTTTAATATTTAGTCAATCATGAAGCGGAGCTTTATTGTCAAGGACATATCACTTGCGAGGTGTCAAAAAGTTCACGACAGGTCTATATAGTTACATAGTCATATAACTGTAATATAAAACGGTATGTAAGTGACCAGGTGCGTACTTGAGCGCAGCTAGAATCGATGTGGATTTTGAGTTTACCTGTGAAGTTGTCAAAGGCGGTGGGAATGTGTTCTGCCGGATATCCGTTAGTGGTGTAGCTGATGATCAGACTCGTTTTACCCACCGCCGCGTCCCCGATCAGCACACACTTGACCCGGCGCTCAGGTACGGCGGCGGACGCCGGTGAGTGTCGCTGAAGAGGAGCCGCTCGCGGTGGAACCGGAGGCGGACTGTCGTCTTCATTTAGCGCCTCAGCCTCGTCCTGCGACGGCATTGCGCTGTCCGGTAAACAAGTGCAACTTTAGTGGTTCAAAACAAGCCTGTGGCCGGTAAAGACATGATTAGCTCTATAAACGGCTTTATTTACCCTTCTTCATCGCTAAACAACGGCACGGATCCGTCGCGCACCTGCTGTGTTCTTTCTCTCGCGCTCTCAAGTCAAGTTCGAGCGCGCGCAGCCGCGTCAGGTTGATTGACAGACGAGCATCTGCTGCAGTAAGAGGATTAATGCACGACACATGCGCGCAGTGTTGCGTTTCACTGAGCCTCACATCTCCTCACAGAGCTGACAAGTTGGAGAAAAGGGCATTTTCTCCTCCAAAACAAATCTTCGACTCTTTTAAAATAATATTTTTAGCTTTATAAAAGTAATACACTAAAATACACCAAAAAGTACCATAGATAGATTATAAATATTAGATTATGTAGATAGATACAGCATCTCACAGAAGTAAGTACACCCCTCACATTTTTGTAAAAATTCAATTATATGTTTTCATGTGACAACACTGAAGAAATGACACTTTGCTACAATGTAAAGTAGTGAGTGTACAGCTTGTATAACAGTGTAAATATACTGTCCCCTATATACTGCAGCACGGTGGCCAAGACATACAGCGGTTTAACAGGACGGGTTTCACTCAGAATAGACCTCGCCATGGTCGACCAAAGAAGTTGAGTGCACGTGCTCAGTGTCATATCCAGAGGTTGTGTTTGGGAAATAGACGTATGAGTGCTGCCAGCATTGCTGCAGAGGTTGGGGGGGGTCGGCCTGTCAGTGCTCAGACCATACGCCGCACACTGCATCAAATTGGTCTGCATGGCTGTCATTGGTGTTTGGTGATGAGTTTTTGGCTCATTTAAAGTCACACCAGAGGTGTTCAGCTGGGATCAGACCAGTCAAGTTCTTCCACACTGACTGAATCATCATTTCTCTTTGATTCTTGTCTTATACACAGAGACACTGTCATGTTAGAATAGAAAAGAGTTCTGTCCAAACTGTTGCTATAACATTACAATTCCCTAGAATATCATTATATGCTTAAACATTAAGATTTGTACTCATGGAAATTACTAAAGTTGTCAAACCTTTCATTAGAAGGGGTGCCAATACTTTTGGCAATATAGTGTATATGGATGGATGGATGCACCGAATGCAAAAATATCTCCTGACTAAAATATGAAGTCAAGTGATAAACGATGTGAAAGGTCAAGGATGTGGTGACAATTTGACAGTCCGTTACTATGAACAACCAAGACTTGGTCTTGGTCTAAAGTTGAACTGTATTGAATTGCTAAGTAAAAAAACAACAACAAAGAAAATGCAGGTTGCTTCTCTCCAAAAGTTAAGCGATCAAAACCAGTGACTTGATATTCTTTTTTATTTTAACAAGACTGTTTTGACCACATATCTACTTCACTATCGTAACACTTTTAGTGATTTTGATGAAAAATATCAAGCTGATGCCGTCTTTTCTTCTCCTCCATCTATCAGGCTGGTGAATCTGCAGCTATGAGCCGGAGCCATCTGTCCACCCGTGCACTCAGGCAGCCACCAGAAGGACTCAACATGTGCTGATGTAAATGGAGAGCTCAACTTTCCCAGGACAGAGCTGACCCTGGCAGCCGCCCTCACACACACACACACACACACACACACACACACACACACACACACACACACACACACACACACACACACACACACACACACACACACACACACACACACACACACACACACACACACACACATACACACACACACTCACACTCACACTCACACACACGCACACGCGTATATCAAAGGCACCTCACGTCCCTCATCCACACACACACAGATCAGCTCATCAAACACCCGTCAGATCATGGCTAGATAAGAGCTGATAGCAACACGCAAGCAAGCGCACGCACGCACACACACGCACGCACACAGACACACACACTCACACACACACACACACACGCACAAACACACACACGCACGCACACATGCCCCTCATCCACACACACACAGATCGGCTCATCAAACACCCGTCAGATCATGGCTAGATAAGAGCTGATAGCAACACGCAAGCAAGCGCACGCACGCACACACACGCACGCACACAGACACACACACTCACACACACACACACACACACACACACACACACACACACGCACAAACACACACACGCACGCACACATGCCCCTCATCCACACACACACAGATCGGCTCATCAAACACCCGTCAGATCATGGCTAGATAAGAGCTGATACCAACACACACGCAAGCGCACGCACGCACACACGCACACACACACACGCACGCACGCACACAGACACACACACTCACACACACACACACACACACACACACACACACACACACACACACACACACACACACACACACACACACATTTCTTCTACATCTGAAACATTCAAACTTACAGGTGTGTATTTCTGTCAGTGCATGTTCACATCTATGTGGGTGAATATCATGAAAAATATCAAGGAATGTCCAAGTCTTATTTCACCCTAAAGTCATAATATATATATATTGTATAAAGTAAATGCATAATGGTAATGAGACTTTGGATGGAAATGAGCTTAACTGGTCATTTAAATCAATATATATTACAAATACACTACAATTATATTAGTTATATATATATACACATTGTCACTATAAATATATTAAACAATGTATTAGCATTTTAATATATCGCATCACAGTAATGAGAATGAGAAAAAATGCATTATGGTAATAATAATTACTTTATTTTTGCATTATGGTAATGAGAATTTCTTGCATTATTGTCATGATCATTATTTATTTACTTATTGCATTATACTATGATAAGCATTTTTCATATTTATTTATTACATTATGGTAAAGATAATTCTTATATTTTAACATTTTGGTAATTACAATTAATTTATTTATTATTCACTTATTGCATTTTGGTACTGAGAATTATTTTATTTATTTACTTATTGCATTACAGTAATAAAGTTATTTATTTATTATCAGTGCATTATGGTAATGATAATTATTTTATTTTAAAATCACGGTAATAATAAATATTTTACTTATTTATTTACTTATTGCATTGTGGCAATGATAATTTGTTTATGTAATTATTTCCATTGTGTAAATGAGAATTGCCTAATTGTCATTAAAATAATGTTGCAAAGCAAAAAAATTGAATGGTCCTAGAATGACATTCTCCGTTTATTCAAAATATTATGTAAAACATATTACATGAAAGATATAATGACATTTTCTTCAGATTTTGGGGTGAAATATGACCTGGGCATAGAAGAGTCACTGTTTGAATGTGTGCATGTGTGTTGACGCAGATGTGTCTCTACA
>CM049822.1:5240622-5245622 GCA_027422435.1 Schizopygopsis pylzovi | reverse complement strand
GAGAGAGAGAGTTAGAGGGATACAAGAAGACACATAAGTCCAGTGTGACCTCACAGACTCCACACCTGCTGTCAACAGCTGCAATCAAATATTAAATATGAAACGTGCAGTTACAACATTGTTCACAAGTCAGTATATGAGAGTGATTTCTGAAGATCATGTGACACTGAAGATGGAAATACAGCTGCGCATCACAAGAGTAAATTATATTTTAAAGTATAATAAAATAGAAAACAGTTATTTTCAATTGTAATAATATTTCACAATGTTACTGTTTTTATCAAATACATTTTTATAATGTACATATAAAATATTTTTATTAAAAAAATAACTTCAATATAATTATTTACAATATTTTTTTTTTTAAATATGATGACAAATTAAATATACACAAAATTTCCTAATATAATTTTTTATATTAAACCATGTTTATTATTATTAATATACATTTTTATATTTCTTACAATAAAATATAATATAAATCATATTAAATTTGATCAAATATTAAAGTATATAAATCCATTTAATATATACATATATTCAAATTTCCTAAATCAACTCTTTATATTACATTAGATGTATTATTATAATGTGCTTGTAATGTCAATGAAATAACATATTTATACATTATTTAAATAAAAAATCTTAATTATTTTTTTTTTTAATAAAAAGTCCATAGGTGATATATATAAATATCGATTATATACATATAATTTATGTGTATGTGTATATATATATACACTTTTAATTTTTTAACAATACAATTATATAAACAATCAATTAAAATATAGATGCATGATTTCATAAAAACATTAGTTAAGCTCATAGAAATAAAATGAGCTGAAACGGATTAAAAGCGGAGAGATTGATTGGCCTGGTCAATATTCATCATCACTAAACAGTGTAAGGAACACGGGGCTGGTTTTGGACAGTTATTGAGTTGTTTGGTTTAAAGGTGATCATCATCATGAGCGTCACTGATCTAGAGTCGGTCTGATGCTGAGCAGTGACGGATGAGATGTCGACCGCTGACTCCGGATCAGTCCTTTTGTGATGAAGCTCTTCCCACGAGCGTCACCTTACCACCGACACACTCAACACCTGCCAGCGGCTTTGTCTTAAACGCTGATCTTAGTTACTCTGTGGCTTTGTTGAGGGTGTGACGCTGATATTCAACACTCGAGTTTGTTACAGAAGTGTGTTGAGGAGCGTGATTACTGTACCTGTGGCTCTCGTAACCTACAATCACGCGCCGTGTGTTTCATTCAGTGTGACACTCGAGAGCTTCAGCGTTTAACTCGAATGCATGCGATGCACCCCAAACACACACACCTGTGTTGTCAGCGTTGTTTGGAAATGAGCAACCATCTTGCAACAGATTGTTTGGGCTTGTCTGGAAGATAGTGATCATGACAAAGGCTCATAGAGAGCTTGTGTCCTCAGGGAACGTGTGTGTGTGTGTGTGTGTGTGTGTGTGTGGTGGTGGTGTGTGTGTGTGTGTGGAGAGGTGTGTGTGTGTGAGAGAGAGAGAGAGTGTGTTGTGTGTGTGTGTGTGTGTGTGTTTGTGGTGGGGGTGTGTGTGTGTGTGTGTGTGTGTGTGTGTGTGGAGAGAGAGTGTGTGTGTGTGTGTGTGTGTTAGAGAGTGTGTGTGTGTGTGTGTGTGTGTGTGTGGAGAGAGAGAGAGAGAGTGTGTGTGTGTGTGTGTGTGTGTGTGTGTGTGAGAGAGAGAGAGAGAGATGGTGTGTGTGTGTGTGTGTGTGTGTGTGTGTGTGTGTGTGAGATGAGAGAGAGAGGTGTGTGTGTGTGAGATGAGTGTGAGTGTGTGTGTGGTGTGTGTGTGTGTGTGGGAGAGAGAGAGTGTGTGTGTGTGTGTGTGTGTGAGTAGAGTGAGTGTGTGTGTGTGTGTGTGTGTGTGTAGAGGGAGAGAGAGAGATGGAGTGTGTGTGTGTGTGTGTGTGTGTGTGTGGATAAAAGAGTGTGTGTGTGTGTGTGGTAGTGTGTGTGTGGTGGATGAAGAGGAGAGAATTGTGTGTGGTGTGAGTAGAGGAGAGAGTAGAGAGTGTGTGGTGTGTGTGTGTGTGTGTGTGTGTGTGTGGTGTGTGTGTGTGTAGTGTGTGTGTGTGTGTGAGGGGGTGATGGAGGTATAGAGCACGGGGTATAGTTACGGCCCCCTCCTCCTCTTTTACCCCTTTGTGGGCCCTTCTGAGGAGGTTAAAGGGAGAATAAAAGGAGGATGGGGGATGTGTGAGCCCTAAACACAGGTGCCTACATCTGTTCATCCTCAGGGCAGATGCTGCAACAGAGAGAGACAGACAGAGACGGAGAGTTTGGACACACCCTCATTCTTCATTATTACGGGTTTCACACTTTAGAGTAACAGTAAAGTCATCAAAACTATGGAGAAACATATGGAATCAGACATAAACGAATAAACGCTTTATTTCTGCTCATTCTGGACATTCAACTGCATGAGGTGCATCCTGGGATGATTCAAACACTACTAAACAATCCCAAAAACAGAGCTTTCAACGGTGACTCCATAGAAGAGCCATTGTGTTCTCTGAAGAACCTTTCAGGAACAGTTCTATAAAGAACCATTTGTTTCTAAGTGTGAAGAACTGTTTATATTCTAAAGAACCCTTTTCTTCTATAGAACGTTTTGTGCAGCAGAAAATGTGAAGAACGTTATCAAATCTGCGATGAAACTTCTTAAGAACCTTATATGGTTCCTCAAAGGACCTTGGTTCTTAAAACAAAATGTTTTGATTATCTTGAGACGTCTTCGTCTGTTATAAAGAACCTTTTGTGGAATGGAAAGATTGCATTGATGTTAAAGGTTCTTCATGAAAGCATCAATGCCAATAAACACCTTTATGTTATGAGTGAAGGAGGAACATTAGCATCGACGGTGCTTTTCTTTCTCAGTCCTTATTAAGTTTATGCACAATGCTGTGACCCCAAAATATATTTGACATGAGTTACACTTCATGCCTGATTATTACTGCATTAGAGAATCAAAAAAACTGTCTTTAAAGGATCTTTTCTCTTCGCTAACGTTCCCTTGTCTTCTAGTTTTGCTTATGCTTATGTCTTTGAATAATCTGGTGTTTTATTGAGTTTTAGTGGATGTGTGAAGTCAGTTCTCCTCAAGATCACACAGGTGTCTGAGCAGAATAGGTGGACTTCATCACATTAATCATCAAACTAAAATAGTTTAAATAACCTAGTTTAATAATATTTTATAGTTTAAAAACATATTTTTGAATGAATACAAATATTTTGCCAAGTATATTATTTTATATAATTTTTTTATGTATACGCATGTCTCATATTGGCCAAAAATTACAAATTAATTGGTATGCTATTTAATTTAATTACAAAATATATAATTTAATATTAATGAAAAAAAAAAAAGATTTTTTTTAAAGTGCATGGTCTCATATTGGCCAGATTAATCTGACTTGCATGCTATTTTAAAGTATGCATGTGCTTTTTTTAAATAAACACCACTTAGTTTGATATGTTTTATCTATAGTGACATGCAGACATTTTCAATGAAGGTGTCTCAATACTTTTGAGACCACTGTATCTGTCTACAAAAGCCAATTTATCAATAAGCCGTGAGCTAAAGAGGTATTTGCAATCATTATAAACACACAGTGTGAGGTGAGCCCAAACGTTTGACTAATAGTGGAACTACAAGATAGATATGATTCATATAAAACACAGAATCATCACGTGGGATGAAGGCGCGCTGCATCGACATCTTTAGCGTGGGGCGCGTGGTGTCACAAATGCCTATGACTTGTCAAATCAATATGTTGAGAGAGAGAGAGACAGAGGTCGATATGTTGTGGTGGCGTTGGCATTAGTCCCTGGAGCCCTCGGAGCAGATGTGTTTTGATATGCGCAGGCACGCGACAAGCGTCAGCTCCCAAACATCCACGCCTGTCTCCTTACGCTCGCGCACTCCCACAAACAGACGCACGCAGAGGATCCCCGCGTAATTACTGAATGATTGTATCCCCGCGGGAGGCTCAATGAAGCCACGACCATCATGTCCATGGCAACGGCGCATGATAATGAGCCTCGTGGTCAGGAGCCGGGCGCGCGTGGATTGTCGGGGCAGCTGGTCGAAGTAATATGATCAGACCACAGGTAGCCCGATAACGCGCTTTGTGTATCTGAGCAGAACCATACAATAAACATGCGACTAAAACACTATTTCTGATTCCAGGGTGCCGTCTTAATTACCCCTGCTGGGAAAAGACAACAAACAAACAATAGAAACCATTAGAATCTCCGCCCTCCTTTGTTACTGTTGCTATGTCCGACAAACCACGCTGCTCTCTCTCTCTCACACTGCACTTCATGTTCTCACACAGAGAACAATACATCCCAGAGCAAAGAGACAACTGACAGCATGCCGCCAGACAAGACAGAGCAGGTTACCTCTGATATGAAGCAAGGTCTCAGCTTTCAAAAATAAAGAATTTCAAACAATAAATATCTTTTTGTGGCTCTTTAATATGACAGATCGCTGTATTCAACCGGCACCGGATCATCTTTTCATATTTCTACTTAAAGCATGCACAAAATAAACACGAATGAACATGGAAACCCATGGAAATTTAAGTCCACTGAAGTTAATACTCTCCTGTGATTTGTCGGGCAAGATGGCGGATTCGTCCTGATTGGTCAGATCACCTGTCAATCAAGCTCTTTGGAATAGTCAAGTACAAACATCAACTTTTAACCATTAAGACCATTAAAAATGGTTTCTTGTATTGTGTTTTGGGACATTAGGATTTAGCCTAGTGGTTTGAACAAGCCACCAATAGAATCACCAGAACATGGTCCATACAGTTCCATTAAAACCAGTACAATTCCTGTTATAACCAGTTAAAACCATTACTAATGCTCTATTGTTTTGTTTTGTTTTTTAAGCAGGGAAGGCTTAAAGTCAAAACAAAAAGTTGGGTGTGTATTACCAAAAGTGC
>CM049822.1:5223122-5235622 GCA_027422435.1 Schizopygopsis pylzovi | reverse complement strand
TGAAAAGATTCCAGAAAAGAGAGGGAGAAAAAGCAAGGGAAAAAACAAAGTTAACGGTTAGGAACAACTTGTAACTAATACCCCCGCCCCCCACACTCACACTCCCCCTTCCAGCCCACTCTCACAACACACCACTTGATTTATTCCAGTCGGGAGGAGGAAAGTTTTTAGGAATAATCTCACGCGTGCCATAAATTTACATGCTGGCGTCCTATTGGTTGCTCCCAGAGTGGGCTGGCTGCTGATTGGCTGGCGTAAGGGAGGTATTGTTTGAAGTGGGCAGCTGCCGGGAGTGCGCAGACAATGGAGCAGCTGTCGCCCGCTGGCCGCGCATACACCAGCTGTCCACTCTTATCTTCCCTACCCGGAGACATTGAGAGTACAGGAGGGAGAAAAAAAGTTTTGACCCACAGTGAAGAGAGGGAGGAAAGAAGGGTCCCCTTGTTTGTGAGCACCCTATTGTTTTCATGTGTTAAGCAGAAATTCTTCAGTGCTGATTAGGAGATTTGAGTCTTTTTTTAGCAAGAGAGACCGCTCATAGGTTTAAGTGACCCCATCTTCCTCTTCATTTGACATAAGATGTCCTAGTTTGGATTTACAGAAAACAAAGTAAAAATAAGAAAATGTGTTAACGCAGGCGTTTTGTCCTCCTTACAGCAATTTGCCTTCCGGGATGTGACGAGGAGCACGGCTTCTGCGAGAAACCTGGAGAGTGCAAGTATGTTCATCTCGATGTTTACGTCCTTAGCTGATGAAATCACCTTCAGCATTGATTTTTCTAATCGGACGATTTGTTTATTTTGTGCATCAGGTGCAGAGTGGGCTTTAAAGGCCGCTACTGTGATGAGTGCATACGTTACCCAGGATGCCTTCATGGAACCTGCCAGCAACCATGGCAATGCAACTGCCAGGAAGGCTGGGGTGGCCTCTTCTGCAACCAAGGTAAGAAAGCGAGCAGAGCGAAAGACACACAAAAGATCAAAGAAAAGCATTTAGAATTGCCTTGAAAGACTGAGTGACACTAGGATGTTTGGTAGAGAGGCTGGCTGAAAGAGAGATATGGGATAGACGTTCGAGCGTGCAGCAGCTGTCCAGCTGTGGTCCAGCCATGTGTCGCTGCTTTGGGTCGGATTAATCCACATGTGCTCAACATATGTCTGCCTCTGTTACAGATCTGAACTACTGCACACATCATAAGCCCTGCCTGAATGGAGCCACTTGTAGTAACACCGGTCAGGGCAGCTACACCTGTTCCTGTCGGCCAGGATTCACAGGAGCCAGCTGTGAGATCGAGGTCAACGAATGCACAGAAAACCCCTGCCGCAATGGAGGAAGCTGCACTGTAAGTTTGCCAACATGTAAATTAGACCTGTGCACTATGTACTTTTGCATTAAACACTCGTTCTCGTTGTTTTACTAATCATCCCGTTCCTTTTGCATTCATAGGACATGGAGAACACCTACAGCTGTACTTGTCCACCTGGTTTTTATGGCAACAACTGCGAGCTTAGTGCCATGACGTGTGCGGACGGGCCGTGCTTTAACGGCGGACGCTGCGCCGACAGCCCCGATGGTGGTTACTTCTGCCAGTGTCCCACAGGATACGCAGGGTTCAACTGCGAGAAGAAGATCGACCATTGCTCCTCCAGTCCATGCTCTAACGGTATGATGCACTTTTGGATTTAAACTTCATGAATCTTAGTGATCAAAAGTGGTCCAGAATCTCATTCTCTTTCCTTTTTCGGTCCACAGGTGCACGCTGTGTTGATCTGGTGAACTCATACCTGTGCCAGTGTCCCGAAGGGTTCACGGGCATGAACTGCGATCGTGTCGGGGACGAGTGCTCGCTGTACCCCTGCCAAAATGGCGGGACTTGTCAGGAAGGAGCCAGCGGTTACATCTGCACATGCCCACCTGGATACACCGGACGGAACTGCAGCTCACCTGTGAGCCGCTGCCAACACAACCCCTGCCATAATGGCGCCTCCTGCCATGAGAGGAACAATCGCTATGTGTGCGCTTGCGTTCCAGGATATGGAGGACGCAACTGCCAGTTCTTGCTCCCGGACAGAGCGTCCCAAATTGCGGGCGACGTTCCCTGGACTGCCGTGGGATCGGGAGTCCTGCTGGTGCTGCTGTTGGTAGTTGCATGCGCGGTGGTGGTGGTTTGCGTTCGCTCAAAGGTTCAGCAGCGCCGACGGGACAGGGAGGAGGAGGTCGCCAACGGGGAAAACGAAACGATCAACAACCTCACAAACAACTGTCACCGAGACAAAGACCTGGCCATAAGTGTCATCGGGGCAGCGCATTTAAAGAACATCAACAAAAAGATCGATTTTCACAGCGATCACGACGACCTCAGCATGACAATAGAGAAGGAGAAGCGGAGCTATAAGACACGACATGCGCCTGCAGACTACAACCTGGTGCATGAAGAAAAATACGAGGTGAAGCATGAGGTGAAACTGGAGCACGCTGGGAAGGAGATGGCAGCAAAGGAGTTGTCCGAGAGCTGCGAGGATGTAAAGTGCCAATCTCTGCAGGACTCTTCTGAATTTGAAGAGAAGCACAGGAAACGTCTGAAAAGGTAAACACAACTGTTGTTAGAGTATTCTTCTCCAAGATAACAATTTCTTTGACTACTCACTCAATGTCCACTCAAATGTATGCACTGCTAACATGCTGCTGTCTTTTTTCTTTACAGTGATGCATCAGAAAAGTCTAAATATTCAGAGTATTCAAGGTATTCCGAATCAAAGTATTCCGAATCAAAGTATTCCGAATCAAAGTATTCCGAATCAAAGAACTCAGAATCGAAGTATTCAGAATCAAAGTATTCCGATTCGCTGTATTCCGAGTCGGCATGTGCGTCGGCATGTGCATCGGCATCCACGTCGGCTTGTGTCGACACCAAATACAAATCCGTCATGGTGATGTCGGAGGAAAAAGATGAATGTGTAATTGCAACTGAGGTGAGTGTCACGTGCAGTTGACTTTATACATTATGCAAAGAAAGTGTGTCCTCTTAGCATTCTTACCTTGAATCTGAGAACGAACTAACTGGCGTTTTGTTGTCTTTCCATCTCAGGTGTAATGGGCCTGCAGGAAGCCGATGCTCATTGTGTCCTATGGGAGACATTTTGAACTCCCTAAGAAAATGCTGCTGCTCGAAACCTGGTGGAAATGTCCCACCTCATGACTACTGCTGCTGAGAAACTAAGACTGATTAACTGATATTCAGGGTGAGCTGGTTCTCTGTACTGAAAGAGGCACAGGCAGGGGTGGCCTGTAGGCTTGGAAGCTTGTGGAAATGATAATGATGGCAGGAGTGTCATTAAAATTTCAAATGTAGTTGTATGTAAAGCCATTTTAAAGGTGTTGGACAATATGTGTCCATTTTTAAATGTTTTTCAACGTGGGTTCATCACACGAGAATGGCATTAGGAAGGAAATAATGAAAGAGAAGAGAATACAAGAAAAGTAAAGTATCGCAGTGTATTGCCATGTGATGTCCAATAATGTGTCAGCAATTTGGCAACGTTTTAGCAATATTTTGGCAACATTTGCTGGTTTTCCGCCAATAATTCCCACAGGCTTTTACTGTGCCCAGAGACTGCACCAAACATTAAGGATGTTAAGGACGTAGTTTAAAATAAATGTGTCACAAATTGTTTTGCCATTGACTGTCTTGACACCTTGGTGAAGTTGTGATAACATTTTAGCAATATTTTGGCAACATTTGCTGGCCCCACAAGTCAGTGTACAAGGGACTACATCTGTAGTACCAGTACTGTCTTGCACTGGGTTAAAATGTCACATGATGTCATATCCTGTCACATGACCAGTGGAATCTATGTGTAAGTGCTCAAAAAAAAATCTCAAAGTCTTCCAAGCCTCCGCTTTTTTGCATTATGGTTTAGAAAATGTATGTAATTTGTTTTTCGACATAAAAAATACGTTTGTGTTATCGATGATGAATAATATCCTTGTTTGTATGTTTATTTGTTTTCTTTTTATAACAAGAGTTGTATGATTTAAGTTAATTTATTTTTATTTAAGTTGTATTTCTAAATATGTGTAATGTTTTTAAGATTATTTAAAGATTGTGATTTTCCTAAGTTGTTCCTGTTACTTGCAAAGGCACTTCGGGATGCTGGGATGTTTTGAGAAAAAGTTATTTAAAGAAGGATTGTAAAAAAAAAATGTTATTAATGCTATTGTTTTCATTAACAGGCTTTTGTTTGATTTTCTTTCTCTGAATGAAGTTTTAGCTTAAATTATTTTTCCAAATAAAGATTATGAACTATCGAAAGTATTTCGTTGTTTTAGTAACTCCACCATGCACTTCTGTCTCATATATATTGGGCTTACAATAGAGCATCTTTAGATTCATATTTAAATGTTGACATAATTCGTACAGCCTAAAGTCAAACTTATAAAACACACAAACCACCAAAAACAAACGGCAAAGTTTGTTTTAAGTCTCTTTTGTACTGGTTCGTGTTTTATTTTCTCCGTGCTGGATTTATGACTTCTATGTGTGCCAGTCTGTAAGGGTTGGAAATGGTTCTTTAGAAAATGGGGAATAGATTGGGATGCAGGTTCTTTATAGGGATGAGAACGAAGCTAATCATTAACATCTGCTCTGGCCTCTTGGTCACCCCATACTGGGCTATTCATGGCTTTACCCCACATTCTGCCTGCCGCGGGTGCATCGCTCAAGAGAGGGGCCTTTGAGAAACGCCGTCCAATAGCTGCAGGATGTTTACAAGTTTTCCAACCAGACTAGAGGGAGAGATTTAAGGCTTTGGGGGGGGTAGTTGAACTAGCTGGCACATTTCCTAACTGGATGAAACTATTTGGCAGGTGTTTTGGCGGGAAAGCCTTTCTTGACGTCAAACACCACGTCACCAAAACAACAACCAAAAACAAACATTTAAAAAAGTTATGCTCTTTTGCACTATTCTAGAGATTTTTTTTATCCCATCACTGATGCAGATAGAGGACAAAATGTCTTTTGTTGAGCCTTTATGGCTAAACATTAAGCTCGAGGAGAAGTTCTGGCGGAGGTCTCTTACAACACTCATCAATGCAGCTCTGGGGAACAGGCAGAGTCACACAATGTAGCGGCGGACAATAGCCGATACAAAAGAGCACCATTTGGGAGAGGCAGTGTGTGCCTATGAATGGAGGGAAGGGAGGGGGGGCAAAGAACGACAGATGTTGTCTGTCCTCCTGCAGGCAGAAAACACCAGCTAGACCCCACATGGCCATGAAGGAGAGACACAATGGAGACCCTTCAGCTCACGTCTCTTGGTCTTCTCTGATATTTCGCAATGTAACTTTAAACTACTTCACACAGCGCTATAAACTACTTTACTTGATTTAGACATTCAGCCTGAGATCAATCAATAAAAGCTTTGTTTTATACTTTTTCTAACACTTTCTTTATGCCACGAGCACCTAGCAACCTCATAGCAACTCCCCAGCAACAAATTACAACACCTTAGTAACATCATTACCCAGTGTTGGGGAAAGTTACTTTTAAAAGTAATGCATTACAATATTGCGTTACTCCCTAAAAAAGTAACTAATTACGTTACTTAGTTACTTTTTATGGAAAGTAATGCATTACGTTACTTTTGCGTTACTTTCGCGTTACTTTTTAAATATGAGCAGGGCTTGATTGTTTGTTTTTAATACAAGAAGTTATATTTATAGACAATGTAAAAGCCTTTCATATCAAAAAGTGTAATAATAAACCTCAGACTGAAGGACGAGTAAATCACGTCTGTACAGAAGAACACAGGAGAAGTTCAACACTCTTCAGCAATAAAAAAACAACAACGAAGCACAATTGTTAGTTTATCTAAAGTAATTTTTGTTTATTAGTATGGTTGAACTGGATCATCAAAGGTCAGCAGAAAACACATCGGTTAATAAAATGAGATTAGATATATTTGTGTTGTTTAACATATTTAATTATTGCAGGTTTGCGTCATATTCTGAGTTTGCATTTCACTGTTTTAATTAATTTTGATGAATACTGAATCTGTTTTTTGCGAGTGGGATGAATTAATACACATTCATATTTAGTCTAGATTAGATCTACAGTAAGATCATGTTCACACGGCGCACTGTCATCAATAAATGGAGAAAAAAGTAACTCAGATATTTTCTAGTAAATTAAAAAGTAATGCGTTACTTTACTAGTTACTTGAAAAAGTAATATTATTACGTAACTCGCGTTACTTGTAATGCGTCACCCCCGACACTGATCATATTAACATCCACACAACCACTCATAACACCTTAGCAACATCATAACAACACCCTGGCAACCACCCAAAACATTTCAACATCACGGAGGTGTTTCGCATGAACAAACACCACTCACATTCACTTTAGAAAGTGTGCAACCAAATTAAACTATGGTTTCTAAAGAGTAAATTTGGGTTGTGGCCTTTAACATTAAAATAATAGCGCAATCGTAACATCGCTTTCATCAGAAGTGCAACCCAAGACCAAGCTGGCCAAGCTTTCTGCACTTTAATTAGCACCAGAGCTCGTGCTGGCATCAGTGTGACTTCATGGAAAACAAAGAGGGGAATGAGAGGTTTGCTCTGTGATCCCGTTGCATTTTAATGAGCCGATCATGTAGAGTCCTCCGGGATCAGACAGTAACACTATATTCCAGCACAACACAGATGATCAAATACCACACGACAATCCCAAAGTCATGTCCAACTGAGCTGCGATTGCTCGGATCACGTCCACCGACGCTGGTTACCAGCAGGGTGAAAACTAACCGGAGTACAACAAGAGCTGGAAATAACTGGGGAACACAGAGGACGAGAAGAAGACCGTGTGGACTGGGAACAAGGGAGCAGACTCGGGTGCAACAGGGACGGAGCAGGTGTGATGAAATAGTCATGAGGAGAGGCAGAGTCTAGCTTGAGTTACACCTGCCGCTCCTAAAGTAATGAAGGAGAGAGCCAGAGGAGGAACGACAGAGAGATGGGGAGAAGAAGGAGGGATACTAGACGCTAGCAAGGGTGTTAGCCAAGCTTCGGGAGCTTTGAGAAGGTTTGTGTTTTATTCGTGCACCTCTGCTATTGATCCTATGCATGTAACTTTCGTCTTACGTTAAAAGGCGCATGTCTTGCTCACCTGCATGTCTGTGCTGTAAGCTCATGCCTCATACATGTATAGATGTTAAATTGAGTAATTGTGTAACATTGCTTGATTAGTAGCTCGAGCTCTGGGATAAAAAACCATCTAACCTTTAAGCCTCGAGGAGCTTACCAGGAGTTTCTGGTACAGATCCTGCCAAGATTGCACCTATCTCTGTATTTAGGAGTTAAAAGTCTCCACCTTCACCTCAGAGATGTAAATTATTCAAGAGCGCTTGGATTTCATCACAATCTGCCGATCAGGGAAATGAAGGCGATGCGTCAGAGTAACCAGACGATCTACAGCAACACAAAAATAATATACAAATGATTTACATGTGAGGTAACACTGTAGTTTAGGAACCAGTTCTCACTATTAATAGTTGCTTATTAGCATGCTTATTATTAAAATATTGGCTGTTTATTAAAGCACATATTCTGCATGACCATATTCTACATCCCCAATCCTCCCCAATACCTAAACTTAACAACTACCTTACAAATTATTAATAAACAGCAAATTAGGAGTTTATTGAGGCAAAAGTTGTAGTTAATGATTTGTTAATAGCGAGAATTGGACCTTAAAGTTAAGTGTGACCACATGCGATATAATAAATGGACAAGGCATTAAAATTTCCTAAATTAAAAAATAACTAAAAAAAAAATGCACAAACAAACACACGATTTTTGATGAAGAACATCTGATTAGGTTTTGCTTAAACTGCCCAGACGCTTATTAAAGTGAACTAAACCTAAAAATAAAACCATAAACATATTTGTTTAGATATATTACTTCTCATTTTATTTCAGCTAGCAATATTTCTACTTATGTACAACTTGATGTACTATAATAAATATAAATATAAAATAACAATTTAATACATTTATTCACATTTTAATAAAACATAACAAATATAGACAACAAAAACAAAAATAAAAAACACAACAATTTAAAATGAAATAAAATCTATAACAGTTTTTAATCTTAAAAACAAATCTAATTTAACAACCAAATTAATTTATATTCTTGTAATTAGAAAATAAAACAAATAGTGTTTAATCTTAAAAACAAATCTAATCTTAACAACCATATTAATTCATATTCTTGTAATTAGAAAATAAAACAAATAGTGTTTAATCTTAAAAACAAATCTAATCTTAACAATCAAATTAATTAATATTCTTGTAATTAGAAAATAAAACAAATAGTGTTTAATCTTAAAAACAAATCTAATCTTAACAACCAAATTAATTTATATTCTTGTAATTAGAAAATAAAACAAATAGTGTTTAATCTTAAAAACAAATCTAATCTTAACAATCAAATTAATTAATATTCTTGTAATTAGAAAATAAAACAAATAGTGTTTAATCTTAAAAACAAATCTAATTTTAACAACCAAATTAATTAATATTCTTGTAATTAGAAAATAAAACAAATAGTGTTTAATCTTAAAAACAAATCTAATCTTAACAACCAAATTAATTAATATTCTCGTAATTAGAAAATAAAACAAATAGTGTTTAATCTTAAAAACAAATCCAATCTTAACAATCATATTAATTCATATTCTTGTAATTAGTAGCACGGCAGGGCAAATCAAAGGTCACCTCTGGCAAACTGGTTTGTGCATCTCTGGTTTAAATGGTTAACGATCACTCCTTGATTAAAGAATGCAATGAGAGCATTTATTACCAAATTGTACATTTTGATACACATCTGTTTCTTAAGATCAGTATCATTCTCCTCAAGCTGCAGATGGAGTTGAACACGGTTAGAAATACATCAATGTGTTATTTGACCGTATCTAATTCAGATAATGGACAACGATAGAAAGACTCTTATTAAAGCAGATCTGACTATTAATCTACTACTAATCAGTACTTTATCTGCAAAGCCATGCGAACAAGCATAGCAGAAGAACGTCAATTTATAAGTTATTTTATAGTTATATATTATATTGAATCCCATGCTGCATAACTCCACAGATAACATAAAAAATGTGTATGTGCCAAGCAAAATATAAAATAGCAGCAGAATAATCTGATGTTTTATGTGCAGCACAAGCATCATCTCTAGATCAAAGAGAGAGGACCTGAAGAACTCATCCACGATCTAAAGAGACGTAAAGCATGACGCGACTGGAACCGGCACTGCAGCGCTCAGAAAGCCGCTCTGTGATAGAAACGCAGAGCAGACGAGGAAGCGTCAGCCAGCACACAGGTGACGTTTAACCCTGTAAAGCCTTGCATATCACATCATAGTCAGAACAATATTTTTTTTGAAGAATATATGCAAAATATGTAATTTGGTGAAGTCAGTGATATTTACAAGACCAAAACGCAAGAGGCAATTCCGATAGCTTGTCATGTAAATCAATGAGATCTTCATAAAACAGACTACTTGCATAAAAAGCATTTAAATATCAGTTGTCACTTTATATTTCCAAATACGTCTAGTACGATGTAATTGTAGTTTCAAAACTCATAATGCGATGCGATACAATGATGATTGAGAGATGAACAAATAAGCGTTCCTGATGGATCATATTTGAAACTCACATTTTAATAACATGGTTTTTCTTAAAAAATGATATGTGGGAAATTAATAAACTAAAGCTGCTTCAGTCCAGTAAGTGTTCACCTTGAAACAATAACAATATAATAACAACAATAATTCTGACATTTACTTTGATATTTATAATTCACATAAAATGCCTTTTACTTGCTAAAAAAGTATAAACTGTAAGAACAGAAAACATGTAGTAGATTGTGAACAACATTTGATAATTAGAAATTGCATATAAATTATGATACAGTAGGCTTTACAGCATAAGACTGCAAAAGTGAGTGTATTTTAGTATATTTTGTCCTGTGTATTCAATAATTAATAAACAATACTTACAAATGTTTGTCACACTTTATTTTAAGGTCCAATTCTCGCTATTAACAAACCATTAACTATGACTTTTGCCCCAATACACTGCTAATTCCCTGCTTATTAATAGTTAGTAAGGTATTTGTTAAGCTTAGGTGTTGTAGGGCCCATGATTTTAATTCCCAAATCTACGTTTCAGTATGTTTTCAGTAAACAAAACCGTGCGCCATTCATTCACAGAGACACGCAGAACATGCAGGATTCATATTTAAATAATATTATATTCACAGAAACGAGTCCATATCGCGTTTTGATTTGACCTACTTTTAATTTATGCATCCCAAATGGTAATTTCCATAATATTTCCGCATTATACAGTCAATAATATTTTTATAACTGGATACCGCGATAATAGAAAACATAGGACCCTGTGTAGGATTAGGGATGTAGAATATGGTCATGCAGAATATGTGCTTTATAAGTACTAATAAACAGCCAATATGTTAATAATAGGCATGATAATAAGCAATTAGTTGATAGTGAGATATGTTACCAAAATGTAATAATTTAATTATTCATTTATTTCAATAATTTGTATGCATTAGCACAATCTCAATGCCATGTCTTCCTCAAACAGAGACTAGAAGAGAAACAGAACAAAGCAGCAGCCGCGACATTTTTAAAAGAGCCAATCGGTTCCTCTCACGGGACAGGGAAGGGGAAGATGGCAGTCCTGTTCCCACAGCGCTATTTCGAGAGGGGTCACCCTCTTCCAGCCAATCACAGTCCTGAGCGCAAAGCCACAATCCCCTTCCGAAACCCCGACCTGGGTCTCCCGTCCTATAGGAGGCGCTCCAACAATTTCAGCTACGAGGCAATGAGTGGCCTCTCCCCCCAGCGATACATGTCCTATTCAAATTTCAGACGCGGGGACAGCCAATCCCGTGCAAGCCCTCGTTCCGGCAGATCTACGAACGTCTCTCCGCAGAGGCGAGGGGAATCGTGCAGTTCGTCCCATCGCCGAGGTTCAACCGCGCACGGTCACCGGACGTCCCACGCGTCCTCTCGACAGGCTTCTGGGAAATGCACTCCATCACGAAGACGAGATTCGGTGGTCACACGCACAACATCTCCCTCGCGAAGCTCAGGTACGAATAAATATGGAGAGTCCTTTAGCCCCGCCCACAAAAGAAGCCCCTCCCAGAGCTCCTACGGACACAGCTTGGATTCTGAAAAGCTGTATAAGAATCTCAAATCAATCGCGAGTTCGGCAGAGTCAGATTTCTCCGAAGAAAGGAACGGCTGGTCGAAAAAACATTCTGATGTGGAAATCGATGGCGATTACAATGAACGCGAACACAGTGGTCGCAATAGCGGTCGTAGCAGTCGAAAGAGCGGTGGCCGCAATACTGCATACAACAGCCGGGATTTCTCTCCAAAAGGAGGCTATTGTGATGACAAAACAAGCCGTGGCAGTCAAAATGGTTACAACAGTGATTCTAACAGCCCTGGTGCCTCGACGCCTTATCAAGATTACAATGAACATGGTATAGTAAAAAACGGTACAGCGAAAAAAAGCCGCAGGAATGGTGGATACTCAAACAACTCGAACAAACAATCCAGATCTGATTCCCGCCATACACTAAGCCCCACCCACTCCTCTCTAAGCCCCGCCTCTCCTGCATCAACACCAAACATCTCCCAATCAAGGCGGAGCCGGAATCAGGCTCCACCCCCTGATTTGCCCAAATCCCAAGCCTTAATTGCAGAGACGGACAAGCCGGGCACTGATCGGAGCAAAAGCAACATCAGGCGGGGCTTGGAGGCGCTAATTCTGTCAGAAAACACCAGGTCTTCCAGCCAACCAGCAGTGCCAGAGATGACCATTGAGGACTATGTGATCATTGCAGATATTCCCCGATCGAAGCTGTACCCTGAGGAAGAGGAAGCGATAGCAGTGAGACGGAGACCGCAGAGCCGGAGCCCACGCAGAGACAATCAGCACAGGTCAGGGAATTGAAGAGAGATGGAGAGTGGTACCACGTTTCCACTAACATGGTGCTGGTGCTAGATGCCTAATCTGATCATTTCCACTGGAAACAATGTGATGGACATCCCATTACAAGTTACTCCACATATGTTATTTATTATAATTAAATAACTTGCGACCATTAAATAAGTTTTGGCAAACCAATTTACTGGATGTTAAAATAAGGTCTTAAAATTAAGATTAAAACATAAATAAAAAAGTGAAGTAGTACATTATCACAGGTTTTCAAACTTTTTGATGGATTACCAGATATGATGATTCCCCGAGGATTGACTATTTTCCTAAAAACTGTGAAAAAATATGTTTTAAATCTATCTTAAAATTATATATATATATATATATACAGTCGTCAACATTTGAAGTGCATCAAACATTTTCAACATGAGCGCATTTCGGTTTT
>CM049822.1:5203122-5218122 GCA_027422435.1 Schizopygopsis pylzovi | reverse complement strand
GGACCATTCATGATTTATTTGCATGACAATTAAGCATATTTAATAATACACGGTGGTAGTATTTGCTACAATGCCTTTATGCATGTTTAATAGCTATTTGACATCCTGTATAGAATTACAATAAAGTGCATATAATGGAAATGCACATCAAAATGTGAAAGTAAAATAGCGGGATTGAGATGATGATAATTTGGAGGGAAATTGAGTTTAAATGTCATTAAAGTAATGCAAAAATATCTTAATGTTTATAAAATTATGTTCATAAATCTTTCTAAATTATATAACAAAACTTTGTGCTAAATACAATTTTTTTAACTGTTAAATATCTTCAATAAAATTGTGTGTAAGATGTTTTCATGGTATTATTCACCCATAGAGAAATTATATGGATATTCAAAAAATATTAAATATCCACAAAAAATCTTGCTGTATTGATTATGGTTACCTATTATGGTAATGGTTACCTATGAAACATGAAACCTATTTTTCTTTCCATAAAGTGTTTTTAATGACACTTAAGCATATTTTATAACATGCAATAGTAGTACTTGCTATATTGCAACTGTGTAGCATTACAATAATGAACATCTAATGAGAATCATAATG
Organism: Schizopygopsis pylzovi; assembly: GCA_027422435.1. NCBI lineage: Eukaryota > Metazoa > Chordata > Actinopteri > Cypriniformes > Cyprinidae > Schizopygopsis > Schizopygopsis pylzovi. The sequence goes on along the minus strand of CM049822.1, from coordinate 5,217,516 downwards.
ATAATCATAATAATGAGAATTATGAACTAATAAAAAAAAAGACACATATATTTTTTTTTTATAAAATAAGATGGATTATAGTGAAATTATCATAACAAAATATTATGTCACATTGCAAAAAAAACTGTATTATCTTTATGCAAAATATAATAATACAACATAAGCTTAATCTTCTTGCTAAATGCGATGTATTTAGATTTTGACTTTATTCATATATTCACCCATCGATCATTTATATCAAATATTCATCAATCATTTCTATGTTGATTTTGGTCATCTGAAAGATTTGGCTTTGGACTTTTAAACTGAAATAACGTTACTGATGTTTCACTGGAGGAGGTTTGAGCTTTAACTTAGGTTCCTGTTTTCAAATAAGTAGGAAGTTGATATCTCTGCCTGTTCTCAGACACCCAGATAACAGTGACATCAGCGACAGAGAGAACTCCAGCTCCCAGACTGCACCGTCCCGAACCTCTCCCGCACCCCAGGAGCCCCACATGACCTCCTCACCGCTAACCAACCGGCGAGAGGCCGGCGAGGGCCGCGACCGAGAGCTTGAGAGACGCCTGGAGGGCCGAAACAAGTGGTTCAAGGAGGGACTATCCGACAGGGAGGGCGAAGACCCCTGGGATAAGGTGGAGTTGAAGAAGGGGGTCTTGACTCCAGTGATTTTGACCCAGACGCAGGTTCCTGATGCTCAGCCCGGGCCAGACATCGAGAAGAAGTGGGGGGACTTTGAGCAGCTGCCGATCGGAGAGAAAAGGTCACCAGTTGGTGTCCAGAATCCCCAAACAACAAATGAGGTGCTTCAGCGAGAGGTGTGTTTTTAGATTTAGACATCCTTTTGATCTAGGACCATTAAATGTGCATCGTCTGTGTCTGTGTCTGTGTGTGTGTGTGTGTGTGTGTCTGTGTCTGTGTATCTGTGTCTGTGTGTCTGTGTCTGTGTCTGTGTCTGTGTGTGCATGTGAGTGTGTGTGTGTGTGTCTGTGTCTGTGTCTGTGTCTGTGTCTGTGTGTGTGTGTGTGTGTGTGTGTGTGTGTGTGTGTGTCTGTGTCTGTGTCTGTTGTGTGTGTGTGTGTGTGTGTGTGTGTGTGTGCGTGTGTGCATGTGGGAACGTGCCTGTGTGTGTGTGTGTGTGTCTGTGTGTGTGTGTGTGTGTGTGTGTGTGTGGGTGTGTGTCTGTGTCTGTGTCTGTGTGTCTGTGTGTGTGTGTGTGTGCATGCGTGTGTGCGTGTGGAACGTGCCTGGGTGTGTGTCTGTGTCTGTGCGTGTGCGTGTGTGTGTGGGTGTCTGTGTGTGTGTGTGTGTGTGTGTGTGTGTGTCTGTGTCTGTGTGTCTGTGTGTGTGTGTGCATGCGTGTGTGCGTGTGGGAACGTGCCTGTGTGTGTGTCTGTGTCTGTGTGTGTGCGTGTGTCTGTGTGCGTGTGTCTGTGTGTCTGTGTCTGCGTCTCTGTCTGTGTGTGTGTGCGTGCGTGCGCATGTCTATGTGTGTGTGTCTGTGTCTGTATCTGTGTGCGTGTGTCTGTGTCTCTGTCTGTGTCTCTGTCTGTGTCTGTGTGTGTGTGTGTGTGTGTGTGTGTGTGTCTCTGTCTGTGTCTCTGTCTGTGTCTGTGTGTGTGTGTGTGTGTGTGTGTGTGTGTGTGTGTGTGTGTGTGTGTCTGTGTCTGTGTGCGTGTGTCTGTGTCTCTGTCTCTGTCTGTGTCTCTGTCTGTGTCTGTGTCTGTGTGTGTGTGTGTGTGTGTGTGTGTGTGTGTGTGTGTGTGTGTGTGGTGTGTGTGTGTGTGTGTCTGTGCACGTGTGCGTGTGCGTGTGTCTGTGTGTGTGTCTGTGTGTGTGTCTGTGCGCGTGAGCGTGTGCGTGTGCCTGTGTCTGTGCGTGTGTCTGTGTGCGTGTGCGTGTGCGTGTGCGTGTGCGTGGTATGCATGCAGTGTGTTGGTCAGGCGGTGTCTCTGAGGCAGCAGGTCGAGGCTCTTCGTCAGGTCTGTGTTTGCGCTCCTGATGCGCCCTGCGCTCTGAAACTGGAGCAGATGGAGAAAGAGCACCGAGAGAGACTGCAGAAGATACACGACGAGCACGAGAGAGAGCGCAGAGAGATGGAGAGAGACAAACAGAGACTGCTGCAGGAGGAGGCCAAGAACGCAGTGCAAGGTCCGTGTGGGCCAGACATCTCTGTTTCTGTTTCAAATAATGCTGTTTCTGTTTATCTAAGAATATTGAAAAAAACTATTTATCATAGTTTCCACAAAAATAATGAAGCTGTTTTCAGCATTGATAATGATTTCTGAAGATCATGTGTAAGTGTAACGATGATGAAAATTCAGCTTTGCGTCACAGGAATACATTACATTTTAGAATAGAAAATGTTATGAATTACATATAATAAACAGAAAAGTTTATTTTAAATTGTACTATTTTTACTGTATTTTTGATCAAATAAATGCAGCCCGGGTTTGTCTTTCGAAAAACAGTAAAAACAATCGTAAAGACGCCACATGTATGTATAACTGTAAATATAGTGATTAAATTGAGCTTCTGACTTTGATCAGTTATTGTTAACTAAAATGTAAATAATAAAAAAATCATTACTTAAAATATATTAAACATTAACTAACATAAAATTAAATATAAAAAACGTATAGTTGCCAATGCTACGTTTCGGACTTTTGTAAAATGATTCTAATAAATGATTTTAAAAAAAATCATTACTTAAAATAAATTAAACATTAACTAACATAAAATTAAATATAAAAAACGTATAGTTGCCAATGCTACGTTTCTAATTTGTCATTTTGTTTAACTTGGAAGTATATCAATATAAGCTAGAACGAATAAATACAAATCAATATGAACAATATAAACTTACAAAAATACAAATGATAAAAACAAAATGACTAAATCTTAAACTAAAATCCAAGTGAGAGCAAAGAAAAGAAAAGAATCAGAATTCTATATCAATATCAATGATACTAAAGTCAGAGTGATTTGGAGTGATTGTATCCATCATTTGACGTACTCTACGCCTCCTCTTCAATCCCGCAGCGATGGAGGCTCTGAGGAAAGCTCATCAGGAGGAGATTGAGACGCTGGAGACTCATGGAGGAGGAGAGAACACAGACCCCTCCATCAGACAACAGCTGTACGTCCACATTTACATTTACATTTACATTTATGCATTTAGCAGACGCTTTTATCCAAAGCGACTTACAATTGCATTCAGGTTATACATTTTCATTAGTATGTGTTCCCTGGGAATCGAACCCACAACCTTTTGCACTGTTGACGCAATGCTCTACCACTGAGCCACACAGGAACACATGTTTTATACACATTTATACACTTAGACACATGAACTATGACCTGAAGGAGGACCTTGTACAATTATACTGAAAGGCTTTTACTTAATAAAAAAGCATACACTTTCAAACAAAATGCATGTAGTAGATTGTGGGTTTTTCAGCTAAATTCCGATCATGCTGATAAATTAGATGCATTTATGTATCAAGGTTCAAGGTTCAAGGTTTCTTTATTCGTCACATAATAAATTATACAGGGTATAATCAGAAGTGAAATGTAATCGAATCAGGTCCGCTCAGTGGACAGTGCAAAAGAATAAAATAAAAATTATATATAGTAACACAACACAAGAGCATATATATGGTAAAAAAAGAGAAATAAAGAGTAAAATGTGCAATAGAATAAAAAGTGCAAAACAAATAATATGTGCATCAAATACGATACAGTAGGCTTTATAGGGTTAATAGCTACACTTTTATAAATATCTGAGAATATATTGCATGCCAGAAAACGCCAACATCTTGTTTATAGACTCTTGGGAATCCAGTGACAGTAACCAGTACTGTACAGCGAATCTGAACACGAGCGTGGTTTACTCTGAGAAGTGTCAGGTGTTTGACTGACAGACTGAGAGAATCAGCTGATCTCTCATCAGTCAGGGATTGAGTATTAAACGCAGGGCTTTGTGTGTCTCTCAGGCGCGAGTCGCTCTCTCTGCAGCAGGAGTTGGGCGGTCTGTCGGAGCACTATTCCCAGCAGTGCGTGGAGCTCAGCCGCATCCAGAACAGCACTGAAGAGCGACACGGAGAGATCCGACAGAAGGAGAGAGAGATGGAGCAGCTCCGGCAAGAGAACCAGGTAGACGAGGAGTGGAAGACACGCGCTGAAATCTCAACTTCTAGAGATTTGCCAGTTAAATAATGTATGAGACACACTTTGTATGGATCCACCCTGGCTCTGAGACTAACTGGAACAAAAAACACAGAAGTCCTGCTGAGATGTTCACGGATATGAGGAAATCAGAATTATAATGTGATGTGATACGGATGTTTTTTTGTCTTTTTGACAAAGACAGGAAGCTTTTTTACTTCTAGTGTGACATAAAGCATTAGATGTGTAACTGATGTTTAATTGGTCGAATCCTGACACAAGGAATTATGGGAAATGTATGCTCAAAAGTTTGGGGCCTGTAAGATTTTTCATATATTTGATAAAATGGCCTCTTCTGTTCACCAAGGCTGCTTTTATTCAATCAACAATACAGTAAAAATAGTCAAATAGCAAACTTAAAAAAAAAATTAATAACTGTTTTCTATACGAGTATATTGTAAAATGTAATTAATTCCTGTGATCAAGACTGATTTTTCAGCATCATTACTTCAGTCTTCAGTGTCACATGATCTTCAGAAATCATTATAATATGCTGATTTGATTATTTATATATGTTTTTTTCAGGATTCTTTGATTCATGAAAGTTCAAAAGAACAGCATTCATCTGAAATAGAAGTCTTTGTAACATTCTAAAAGTCGTTACTGTATCGTTTGATCAGTTCAATGCATCCTGAATCAATTGATGAATTAATAGAAGCTTACAGAAAATGTCCCACTAGTAATTATGGTGCGCTAATTTCATAAACGCGATCATTCAGACACCACATTTCCTCAGGTATTGAAATCGAACTCAAATCTAACGCACAACACACATATAATTAGTCAGAGGAGAAACAGATGGAGATTTCAGTGTCTGTGCTGTGATGTCTCCTGTGCCATTGTTCTCAGAAGAGGGACCGTCTGGGTTTTGTTTACTAATACTAATCAGGGTTATTACCATTATACGTATGCTACAAAATGATTTCAGATCAGCATGAGACACATGCATGTTGCACATCTGAGACACAGACAGACACACACACACAGACACACACACACAGACACACACACACACACACACACACACACACACACACACACACACACACACACACACACACACACACACACACACACACACACACACACACACACACACACAGACACACAGACACACACACACACACACACACACACACACACACACACAGACACACACACAAACACACACACACACACACATACACCCACACACAGACACACAGACAGACACACACACACACACACACACACACACACACACACAGATGATGCACACATGCACATCACACAGACACACACACACACACACACACACACACACACACACACACACACACACACACACACACACACAACAGACACACAGACACACACACACACACACACACACACAGACACACAGACACACACACACACACAGATGATGCACACATGCACATCACACAGACACACACACACACACACACACACACACACACACAGACACACACACACACACACACAGACACACACACACACACACACACACACACACACACAGATGATGCACACATGCACATCACACACACACACACACACACACACACACACACACACACACACACACACACACACATACATACATACATACATACGCACGCACGCACGCACACACACACATACACACACACACACACAGCACACACACACACACACACAAACACACACAAACACACACAGACACACACACAAACACACACACACACGCACATACACACACACACAGCACACACAGACAGCACACACACACACACACACACACACACACACAGATGATGCACACATGCACATCACACACACACACACACACACACAGACACACACACACACACACACAACACACAGACACACACACACACACACACACACACACAGATGATGCACACATGCACATCACACATGTTGTCCGTGTGTGAATGAGCTTGTCTTCATGTGTGGTTTTTAGTTCGGACGTGTCAAAATCACATTTCCTCTTCCTGTTTTCACAGGAACTGCAGACGCGTCTGACGGAGGAGATAAGTCTCATGCGATCCTTCATCACAGGTCAGAGGTCAGGAGTCGTTCCCCTTGGCAGCTACGAAAGGAGCACCTCCGAACTAGAGGTAAGGCTCTGACCTTTCACCTATACGTGAAATAAAAATACCTGCCATCAGCTTTTTTTAAAAATTGATTCAGAGAGATGTATATGGACATGTGGGCATCTCAGAAGCATGTTAGGATATTAACATCAATGTAAATTGAAGCTCAGTCAATCAGCTTTTAAGTCCCTAAAAACATACACTACGGTTTACAATCACTAGAGTGATTTCTGAGGATCACGTGACACTGAAGACTGAAGCAAATACAGCTGCGCTTCACAGGAATACATTACATTTTACTATATATTCACACAGAAAACATTAGTTTAAATTGTACAAATATTGCACAATATTACTGTATCAGTTGATCAAATAAATGCAGCCTTGGTCAGCAGAAGTCAAAATCTTACCGACCCAAAAGGTAGTGTAATGAAATATCACAGAGTAGATACAGTATTTGATAATATATCAATAGTTGCTCATATTCAAACACTGTTATTATACTAGATCAGTCATGTATTTAATGCTCTGTGCAAAAAATAATCAATAAGTCAACTCAATCTCCGTCAAACAAATGCAAAAACAAGGATTTATCTACACAAACAATGTGTTCCCTTGCTCTGCAATCCTCCTCTTGTGTACAAAAATAATCCACAAATAAACCAGATCGTAGGGGAAATTATATTCCCATATTGTCCGTTTAGGCGGAAAAGAGATGGCTGTCATCTTTGAGCCCATTTTCTTCTTTATTTAACCCTAATTAAAAGCCCTCTGCGCCTCCTGTTCTGGGCACAGAGTGTGATGATTGGTTCTGGTCAATGTGAAATAAGAGCAGTGAAATGAAGATGATTTTGGAGGACAGATGGTGTAATTACCACATCAACCAGCAGGGGCTAACTAGCCCAAACGTGCTGATCTGGGATATCAACAACTAGCAAACTGTGCTTGGTTGTTTTGACATGTATTGCATTTTTATTTTTATCAAATGCTTAACAAACAAATTGACAGATGGATCAAGACATCCAAACAGACGCCATAAAACACGGGTTATAAAACTCACGTTAAAACACAGCACAAAAACCGCGATTACAAGGTTTACTTTCAATTAGCTTTACCGTTTCAGCAGATATAATTTGTGTAATTCGATTAATAAACACAAGAAATTCAGCCCAACTTCTAAACGTGGTTTAGAATTACACCTTTTACTTTTATGCATATGAAAGATTCACCTTAAGGTTAACTTAAATACGTTTTGATTCATAATATATGAAGACATCTTTATATGTTATATCCAAATTGTATCCAGATTTCTGTTGAAATACCTAGATAGGTCTTCCCCCCAAAAAAATGAATAACAGTCACAAAATAATATAAAAAAAAAAAAATTCTGGTTGATCTGAACAAAAACAGCTTTCATCAATATCCACAAATTTAGCTAAAGTGTAATTACGCAGATATATATTTTTGCGTTTGTATTAAATTTTATATTGCAATAAAACAGAAAAACAACACGAGACAGCACTGCATTGACATTCAATAACACAGGAGTTTTTATTTTATTTTATTTATTTTTAGTTATTTTTTTTATTATAAATACAAAAATATTAAAATACAATTACATCAAGACATCCAAATAAAAAACATAAATAAAATGCAAATGGGTTTACAGTCTACGTTAAATATATAAATATTAGTGGTGGGCCGTTATCGGCGTTAACGTGCTGCGTTAACGCGAGACTCTTATCGGCGATAAAAAAAATATCGCCGTTAATCTATTCTCAAAGTTGGGTTGGGAGCTGGGTCTATACTACGCAAGATATGATGACTTTCACCTGATATTTTAGCGCGGATGTATACCTAGCCGAATTGCCTGTAGGGGGCCAATTAAAGTCTTCGAACTAGAGGCTCGCAGTCCGTGATGGACAGATTGTTAACGGCTGGTCTATGTGGTAATACAATCGGACAGGACATCCAAACGCTCACCTTCATTCATCAACCTCAACTATGGCTTTTCATCTGAAAGATGTATGTAGTAGCAACTTTACATGGCCGCTCAATATGATTGTTAACCTAGAGAAATGTGCGCTATTTGAAGTGTTGTGATGTAAGCAGCGATTGCGCAGGACAGGCAACATCCGGTGCGTTCACTTGCTCGAAATCTCCGTCATTTTTGGTACATACAGATAAAAGTAGCCTAATACATTTCGAATCTGTAAAGACTCTACGTTTATTTGTGTGCACTCAGAATAACAACGAAACGTTGCGCTTTTAAGCTAAGCCAGGATTGCGCTTTAGGTCTCATGTGAACTTGAGAATTCACTCGCATGTTCCCCTTAGTTCGAACCTGTGTGTATGCCTAACGTTACTGTGAAATTACCACATCAGACGTGACGTGCTAACATGGATGCAGCTATGAAGCGCCGGGTTTGCTTCAGGGAAAATCTATTTTTAAGAAGCTTCCCCAATGGAAACTGTAAACAGTTCATCACGACCTCTTATGTAGGCCTACAGTTCAAAATTCATGTTTAACTGAATAAACAGTTGAGTAAACACAAGTTCATCTTATTGAACATAGTTTATTTTACATCACCAATTATCATAATGTAGAACAGCTTTCTCAAGCAGTTTGTGATGCATTTTGAAACAGGAGATGAGCCCCTGGTCTAATGCGCACCTGGTGAGAAACCCGTTCTCAAAGACTTACTTTTAGCCATTATTTGGGTTAGCATCATATTCTGAATGCCTTCGGCAGAATTCAAATGAGCCATTTTAATCTAGATTAATCTAGATTAATTCCAAAATTAATCTAATTAATCTAGATTAAAAATTAATCTATGCCCACCCCTAATAAAATATACATTTTGACACGAATACAAAGAAAATACAGAAACTAAATACTAATAATCCAAAATACAACATATATTAGATCACTTTCCAACTGAATCCAGCTCTTACTTTTTACTTTACTATAAATAAACTGAAGAGGGTCCATATATGAATGTACATCAACCATAAAAACTTTCAAACAAGGTTCAGAATTATTTATTTTGCTTTTATGAATATGAAACTTACCAAATAAAACCATAAGATGCAGCATAAAGTTAACAGATGTGCTTTTTGATTCAAAATAAAATAAAACATATTTTTGAAGTCAAAACTATAACCAGTTTTTTTTCTTGGAAATACAGGGATAAGTCTCAATATCTCAAGTTTTCATCAATATCCATAAAAAGATATATATATTTTATTTATTTTTTATTTATTTTTTGCTTAGAAATACAAATGTAACAGAACATATGCCAAGGAAAAAGAGCCAGGAGTTGAAAGATAGCCAAACAATACATAGCAATTACAAATCAAAAAAGAAAGAAGAAAAAAATAAGTTAAATGAAAAATAAAGGAGATAAATAAATGAGAAAAATTAAGATAAATAGAATGGATAAGCAGATCACATTGCAACTAACATCTCTTCCATCAAAACAAAAACAATCAAATACAAATTATATAAAAACACCAAAAAGTGAGCATACATTTAAAGTTTTGATTGCCTTTTTGTTATAGGAGGTAGATAAAGATTTAATGTACATTTTAATATCTTCTTGAAAGAAAGAGAAGTTCGGGGTAACTTTCATAACCTTGCATTTGTGGATAAAATATTATGCAAGCAAAATAATTCGATTGCAGAGAAAGTAAATATTTCCATATTGCTTCTCAGAAGTGAAAATCCCAAACAAAACAACCTTAAAGAAGAGCTCAAAGTCATTATGTATGAATTTTACAATGAACTGGCAAATGTCTTGCCAAAGTTTTCTTGTATGAACACAATGCCAAAAAAGATGCAGGACAGTCTCTGGTTGAGAGTCACAAAAAGTACAGTTCACATCTATGCTTAAATTGAATTTTGACACAATAAAGGTTTTAACAGGATAGTACTGATGAACAAGCTTAAAATAAATCTATTTAACCTTATTTACCAATAAATACCTGTTAGGAAGTGTCCAAACCTTTTTCCACAGAATATTTTCAACTGACCTATTCCATTTTGAAACAGCTTGAGAGTGGAAACTAATCATTAAGAAAAAGAAAGCGAATATTTCTGTTATTTTTCAAAGTAGATTTAAAACATATTCCACCTACGTATGTGTCAACTGGGTCTGGGAGAGACATTTCAGAACTCGTCAATGCACTGTTATAACCTTTAAATAACATAATTACACCATAAAAAGATATTTTGGAGTGTAGCGAGGTCGCTGGTGACGTCATCGGAGGGGGCGGGGCATGTGATCTGTAAACAAACACTGCCATCTACTGATCTGATCAGCAGCGTGCACGCGCTGCAAACCCTCTCCAGTCAATACCAGTTAATATCTTATGTGTTAGTAATAATATATCTCATGTGTTATACACAATATCTTATGTACAGTAATACGTTCTTATAGATGCACCTTTGTTATTCCTTGTCCTGCTAAATGAACTGTCATGTGTTGTCTTTGTCTATTTGTGTGGGTGGTTTATACATTATTCATCATGACACTAGTGTGGGTGTTAATCAGTAATATTGTATTTTTCTCCTCGATTCATGAGGGAAAGAGTATATTTTAGGCCACGGTTTCATTTTCACTAATTTGAATAAGCCTTCAGCTTTACCCAGTGCTATGACGAATGACGAACTGTCTGTAGTTTGTTCATTAAAATGTGGTCAGGCGATAAAACAATGAATTGTATCCGAATGGAATCAAAAAGTAGTTTAAAGTGGAGTGTGGTCATGCTGACGTGTCTGTGTGTAGATGTTACTGAAGGTGAAGGAGAGCGAGGTGGAGTTTCTACACAAGAGCATCAGCTGTCTGAGGAAAGAGCTCCAAACTCTTACTACGGTACACAGCATCAACACTACTCACTTTCTTCATACGTCTTCCTATAGCAGTGACAGAAGTGTACGGAGTAAATTAAATCAGCATAATATTTCTGAAGGATCATGTGACACTGGAGTAAATTCAGATTTGATCGATATATTCACATAAAAAACAGCTACTTTAAATTATAAATTACGTTTTTGGATCACATCTGAACTCTTAAGGCCACGTACACGCTGCAGCTAAACTCGGTTATCAGTTCACCTTTTACTCTTTAATCGCGTTCTGTACACACATAAATCACTAAAATACGGGAGTGACAACCGCATTTACAGAGTTTCTACGCAGTGTGTACGGAACCAAACTGAACAACTAGTTGTTAATTACTCATTTGAATGTTCATCGTGTGTTCGTCTGTATGTGAGATGCAAGAAAATAACAGTGAAATAAGTTTTAACTTAGCTCGGGGCTAGCTGCGCTAATGAGCCGTGCGGTAAAGTGTCAGTGTTGCCAGATCCTCACAGAAAAAAAAAACAAGAGACGAGGATAAGCACAAAAAAAACACTACAACTCCAACATGCTTTGTTTTATAACACCAAAATAAGATTTCATATATCTCATATCCGCAACAGACCACTTTATTAACGCCATAAAGTGCCTGTCTTTATGAGCTAAGACCAAACAACATGCCTGAAAGCGCTTGTAAATATGAGGACATGGCAACCCAGCAAGACAGAACTCTCTAAAGCAGCCTCCCGAGCATAAACACAACACTGCACGTCTATCAGTGGTAGTAATGGCCACGATTTAGTTCAAATCGACGGACAAAACAGTCTTTAGTCAAAAGAAATGGCACATAACGGACGGCTAAACGTTTATTCTCTCCTGCAAGACGACAGATGTTGCTGTGGTTACAAATGCGGGAGTGAGTTGTTCTGTACACACATGGGACGATAATTTACGGGACTCACTCCCGCATTTAAATGCGGTTGTCACTCCTGAAACTTGCAGTGTGTACGTGGCCTAAGGCACGTAGTGAGCAGAAGTAACTTCTTTCAAAAAAAAATCTTATCAACCCCAAATGTTTGAACGCTAGTGTAAACCAAACTGTGTTTATCACTTTTCTTCAGTACACTGTATGAAAGCCTCTCTAACACCATGACTAATCACTGTATTGATTGTTCATACTGTGTAGTAACAGGTGTTCTCTGCCTGTAGGAGAATGAAGTGTTGAGCGAGCGCTATAAACAGGTGTATGTGGAGCTGACTGAGTTACGCGGCCGCAGTGAGAGAGACATCAATGCACTTAAAGAACACCTCAAACTCACTGATGCTGCACTGGAGGAGAGCCGTCTCCTCGGCAACAGCACCAACCAATGAGAGCACAGCAAGAGGTCGAATGAGATGGATGGGATGCACTGATTTCTCCGTCTCTCTTTGGTCATGTGTATACATGTGTTATGTGAAGCTCTTTTTTTCATCTTGTTGTTAGAAACTACAGTGGTGCTGAAAGTGAATAAACATTACATGCTCTTAAATCAAGGTATATTTGAAGGTAAACACAATAATAATATAAATAAAAATGTGTGTGAAAGTGTATGCATTTCAATGTAGTATAATAGCAAAAGAAACCATGTATGATAAAACACGTTACATATATGACAAAAACACAACCAGTAACTAACATTCAAGCAATTTATTAAATAGAAGAGAGGCGGCTGATGAGGGCAGCCTCAAGTCATATAGTCTTGACAATATTCAAAAACGGCATTAAACTTTGGCTTATGGACATGGTTAGTGTAATGCAGGAATGTAAACACAAAAATGTGTTGACAATCTTTATTATTGCATAAATATATCCTGTTCATCAGCATCTGGAACCGCTCAGAGACTGCTGGAGTGAATCATGCTCTGAAAACACAAGAACATCAATGTCTGGAAACCACATACACACAGATTAATACACGATATATATGGTTATTACATTGATATACTACTTGTACCTGAACTTAGTCATCATCATCGTCATCATCTGGGACGAAGATCTCATGTTCCTCCAGAAGAGCAGCGAAATGTTTACTGATCAGGTTACCGACGTAAAGGAACGGAACCACCACTATAAACATGCGGGTCAGACCGAACGAGACCTGCAGAAATATGATAGTATAATAATATTCATAATTATTAACAATCATAATAATATATGCGTGTGATCGAAAACTGTACAATTGGCGTTTTAAAATATGGAAATATGTTTAGCATAAACTGCACGCAAAAATAAAACGCAGTCGTTAAACTGACATATCTATAAATAATTGATTTTTAAAAACAACCGTATACGAAGTACTTCCTTATTTTATCAAATATATCTCCAACCATTTCATTGGTTGTTGGTCATGTCAATCAAGCCATTCTGAGTTTTCATTGGCTAAGACGGAACCCAGCCCTCGTTCCTGCGTCCCTTCGGGAGTCTCCACAGCAGCAATGTTTAGACACGAATAAAACGAACCTTAACCGGTTTAGGAAGGATAGCCCCCGATGCGGTTGACACGGCGGTTCGACTGAAAGTCGGTCCTGTCGCGTTTACTGATCTGGCGCCAGTGTTGCGGCTCAGTGTTGCTGTATTTCTAATGAAATAAGCCCGAGAGAGACGACCTGCCAACGACGCCATGTTTCCAGCTTGCGCGTTTTAGAGACACGCCCACTAGACACGCCTCTTTTGGGGGCGGAGTAAATCCCGCGAGGATTTCTGAACTCATCAAAAATTATTTATACTTCGGTTACAGATTTTTTTTATTAAATAGTTGTATTGAATTATTACTACATAATATTAATTAATCATTGGTACTGTATATTTTGCATTAGTAATGTCAATAAAGCTTAATAATGGCTTTTGACTCTACATGTATCATACAATAGAAAGGGAGGGATTTCACATAAACATTCATGTATCAACTATTTCAACAGAGACACACCTTCAGATCATAGGTCCTCCACCCCATGTAAATGTAGCATGTAGAATGACAACTTTAAAAAACATTAATTGAAGCGTTTAAAAACGCTTCATTGCCAAAGCGTACCTGAAAGTGATAATGTAATAAAATATAAAATACATTAATATAATTTACTGCAGTGCGTAGATTGAGACGACGTTGACATTTTTAGCAAACTAATCAGAAACCTCGTAAAATACGAACTGATTTACAAACAATTAC